>BLKR01006936.1:30017-47121 GCA_011170035.1 Teleogryllus occipitalis | reverse complement strand
GCATCACATTTAAACGCCATTCAGATTAGACAATAAAAAAATTTGCAACAATTGCAAATTTATTAACAATTTCCAAATTTTGCAAATCTAAAGGGGGGAGAGTCTCCCGATGTCCCAGAACCAAAAACAGCGAATTAACAATTTTGCAACAATTTATAATTTTATAAACAAATTCAAAATATGCGTTAGAACGATCGGGAAGGCTCCGCAAATTGTGCCTGAAATGAATATCTCAAAATAGCAGTTTGTCAGGAATTACAAATCGATTACTAAAAGTTAGAATAATTGTTGCTAAAATGATAAATATTTACTGGTCTATAGACAATCATTCTGGACGGAAAACCCCGCTTAGAAATAGTTTTTTCGTCGTGACGTACGCGCAGGCAAACTATCTCCTTCGGCAGGGAAATATGACGATATTTCCGTCTCGTACGTAAACGAACTAGCCCCCTCCCCTGAGACAGCGTTCTTTCTGCCCCTTGGGATGTTGCACCAATCACAGACAACTGTGGTTCTACCTGCTAGCGATTGGTCAACGCGTCCCTCCCCCTGCCCTCCCCCAGGCCGAGGGGTGTCCAAGTTTGTCGGCGCGGTGTTGAAGATAGAATTTTGAACGACATTTTTTCTGAGGGAGAGGGTACATTTAAAATGTTATTTTTGACTTTTTAATACACTTTTTATTTTGTACTTTTTATTACATATCCTCAATTTATTTACTACATTTTAATTTTAAGAAAAGAATTTTTTTACACACAAAACTGGTAAGTAATATTGTCCACAAAATTATTTAATATAGCATTAGAAGCTATTTGAAAAAATTCCCAAAAATTCACTACTTTTTCTTTTACTTTTTTGAAATGTCAATTATGATATCTCAAATTATAAAGTAAAGCATGGGGAGCCTTTGGAAACAAACTGTAATTTATATGCTATTTAAAGGTAATTCTTTTGTGGAGAAATTTAGTGTAATTATTAAAAGCTTTTTATACAGTTTGATGAAGACTAACAGACGAATATAACAAAAAGTTAATTTAAATGGTATAGACATGTGAAGAGAAAACAAAGACGTATGAGGCTGAAAAAGTAGGTGGAATAGATGCTAATATTCAGAAGGAACAGTAGATGGGTGTTTATAACAATGATGACGGTGATTTAGTAATGAATATTACAATTTAGTTTGAGCAAAGTGCATATTGCTTAATAAATACGATAAATAACTCTATTGTTTATTACAAAATGTAAGAATATTTTTCTGTAGAAACTTCGCAGATCTAAGATCTGAAACATACGCTTGCACCTGTTCAAGGGTCGTGGGTAGGAATTCTGTTGTAAGCGTATATGCTGGTCCTTCACGTGAGTTGTGTTAGTGAGCTTGACATAACTGTACGTTTAATAACGTCCGTGACAAGTGTAAACTTAATAAAGGTGAAATTGAATTTTAAGGGCGATTCACTGATATTTGCACGAAGTATTGGAACCAAGGATGGCAACAGAAATGAAACTATACGTTTCGTTTCTGCACCGCTGTAACAAAATTATTTTTGCGTGAGTTTAGTTCTATTACAAGTAACGAAACGAAAGTCTGCGCGAATTTAGTTTTGTTACAGAATGAACAGATCCTTCAAGGTAGTTTCGTTTCTTTTCTTTACTGAAACTAAGCGAAAGTGAAATTCTTTGCATTGGGTAAGAAACGTTATTTCTTTATTTAGTTTCGTAATTAATAATTTTGGAGGACAAGTAACGAAAGTCGGGAGAGGTCCATTCAGAGGATTTGGACTCTATGCTACATTTCTGCATGTACTATTTTGTTTCAGAACTACCTAAACACAAGTAATTATCTGTACCTTTTCGTCTACCCTCTAATGATAATTGTATTACTTTTCAAATGATTCCTGGCTCTTAGTCAATTCTTACTCGCAATACTCACCATGCTGCGTACACAGTTTGACATGAAATTTGAGTCACTATTGTTTCGTATGGATTACAGCAGAGATACCTCAAATAAAAAGGGAGGGTTGTTCCGCCGACACGACTTAAAAGAATAGAGCTGTAAGACGACGGCGCGTGGCGATTTTACGCACTTCGATAGGCGGCAGGTTTTTGCCCATATTTGAATAAAAAAGTTCGTATATTTTCCATGTCTCTTATAAAATCAGTCCATGTAGCATGTTAAGCTTAACAGTGAAATTTCATTAAATTTTAACAATGCATTTCATTAGTGAGAGCTTAAAAATTGTCAGTAATTCCCTAAAATTAGAGTTTAATTCCTTTTTTTTGTTTTACATTTATTGCGTCAACTCACGACGCTATTGGATATTGGGTGTTGAGCGCTATTGGAGTAATCTCCGTTACTTTCTACATTAAATCTGGAGTAATCCTCAGTTACTGTAGATATTTCTGTCCGTCACGTCTCGTCGCGGTCTGTTGCCAAGAGAACCGCCAGGTAGCATCTCCGCGTACGCGCCTCCCACCACGCGCTCCTGCGTCACTACCCAGCGGCCAGAATTGGGAAGGAATAAGGATAGGGGTAGGGTTTAGGACATTTCACAGCCCTTGTGAAGCAGCCAAAATTGTTTTGTTGGAACAAATTTCACATGAGATTCAACCGGAATCGAACCCGAATCTCCTTGGTGAAAGGCGAGCGACTTTGTTCTGCGCCACGAGATTTTAATAATGAATAATTATTTTGTCGTATAATTCTTTTTTATTAATCTCTCATCTTTATTGCTTATGTAACTCAGCTACAACATAATTTTTTCAGGTCATAAATTCACTCCAACTATTTTATATTACACGTGATGTACATCATGAGTTTGTCACCTCATGCCTTGTTAGGCGGTAAACGCGATAAGATAACGAGATGAAGTGATAGTAATCAAGTTGTGTCGTGAATCAGAACTTTCTGTTACGAGTAACAGACTGTTTCCATATATAAGAAACGAAACGTTTTTAGGAAATTTTATTTTCTAGGGCTTTTATCCAGCCAACAGCCGGCTACCCTTTACGTCCCGATGGGACGCATATTCGACCATACACTAGACATAAACACTCTTGCGGGCTCCTCTGATCTGGGGTCAGCAGAACGCAAGGTCCTCCGCGACAACACAAATATACGCAGATGATTTTCTCCCCCATACGTCACATACAGATTTTTACTGTTTTTGACTAAACAAATAAATAAATAGTCAAGAGACCAACAATCATGCCCAAGACGGGACTCGAACCCGCGACCCTTCGGACCGAAGCGCTGAGTCGGTACTCGCTCTTAGCCACCTCGGCCATCCAGGTCGGCAGGAAAATAATAACACTAAAATACGAATGGTACTTATTTTGACTTGCGTGAAACTTATTTTATCACATAAACGATTTGAAAAATTAGTACATTTTTTAAATCGTGAAATATAGCACATTTTGTTGGAGGAGTAAAACGGTTTTGTGTTTTTCTCATGCAATATTTACTTCTGATTTTTTAAATTATTTTTCCGTTAATTAAAATAAATAAATAAATAAATAAATGTAATGAAAAATAATTATTGAAAGTAAAAATTAAAAATAATGCAATAAAGGGTGAAATGTAAAAATAAAGAGATCACTAGTTCAAACACTAGTTTGACTTTGTATTTTCTTAATAACAGGCAAAATTCACGTTCACGGTGAGCGTGAATGAGGGTCAACTGATTAAACAGAATGCATCAACAACCTTCATGTCCAGAGACGTTTACTCATACTAGTATAAGTTGGCAACATTTAATTTCTTGAAGTTGTGTAGTAATATTAGCCAAGGTTTTTTTCCAAATGGCAATGCTAAAAGAGAATTACAATATTTTACAAATTTTCAAAGACGTTTACACTTAATGATGGATAATTTATTGGAAGCTTTTGTTAGGTGTTATTTAAATTAACCTTTTTATTACACAATTATTATACTACAATATTATTGTGGCTTATTTATTCATTTATTGACAAACAGTTCTTATCAATTAGTCGAAACATTTATGATTTCTTTAATTCATCTTTTCAACAGCACTATCGATATTATTCGTTAGTTTATTTGCATTCTCTCGATAGTTTTCGAGTCAGACTATCCAGGTTTAATGCGCTCTCCTTAATAGCCGTTTTGCAAATCTGTGGTCACGTGATTTCCATCCTCCAACCAGGTTCAAATTTTTGTTGCGTTTTGAAAACCGTTGCTTCGGCAGCGCGGGGAACGTTGTGTAACGTCTACCAACCGGTGTCAGATTTCTAGCGCGGCCGTTCTTTCACGACTGATCGCAAAGGCCATAGTCGTTGGCCTCTTTGTGGTTTGAAGTACAGTGACACGTGTTCATAATCATTCTACCGACGTCAGTTGTAAGGATATCGTACACCAATGCTATTATTAAGGAAACTGAAAAATAAACTTTCATTGGGTGCAGCTGATGCCATTGACATTGTATGTTTTAACATTTTTTATTAGATCTCATAATTGTGAACATTTTGTTCCCAAAATACAAAGCATATATTTTTTATCGTAGTATATCGAGGTTACATTTTAAGGAAAACATATCTTTGCTAAAATTGTATTTGGATTATTCGACCTCCTGCTCTGTCCGAACCGGCGACTTAAACATACATTTTGTCGCCTCGCCTGCCCTCCGAGGTAATGGACACTGCCGACATTCGGGCTGATAGCACAGGCGTGGCACACGAGTAACGGCCGCAGTAAAATCACGAAAGGTCTCAACATTAATAGTCGCCAAAACACTACTTGTAAGTTATGCTACTGGGAGCGAAACTAAACCTTGTTTGTGACGCCATAAATAGTAAATAACGAAAGTGAATCTTGAATAAAACTTCTGGATAGAAACTAAACTCCCATGATGATATAATTTCCTTCCTGTAACAAAACTAAATTCCCAGTTGCAGTAAAGTTTCGTTCCAGAGACAGTTTCGTTACTAGTCAATAGATTTCTTTGCCGCGCTTCGGATTTTAGTTTCGTTACGTACTTCTGTGCACAAGAAACAGTAACGAAATGCTTAATTTCGCTTAGTTTCGTTTCTGTTGCCATTCTTGATTGGAACTGCTACGAGTAAATATTCAGTCTCCCTCCGAAACAATTTTACAAAGTTTTGGAACTACTCTCTGATGCCTCTGATACTTAGAAAAGCACAGAGAAGATTAATTTTCTGAGAATTTAATATCATGTATTATACAAACCTTCTCGTAAGCAGTAAGCTCTCATTCGCAGAAGAATACACTTTGACACTGACCCTTCGCTATACGCAGAATTAAATAGATTATATTACTTAATAAGAACTATATTTCACTATTATTTTACTCAGTAATTTACACGCTTATAACTTATTTGTTGCTGCTACTGTCATAATGCCACAAATCTTACACATTAAACAGAAAAATTTGTCCTTAGATCCTTTGCATTGCACAGGCCTCTTCACATACAGAAAACACTTCACATACACAGTTTTTAACTGTTTTGACGTTCAATAATACAATAATGAATCAATAAGTAAAAAAAATCGTTATTAATTGTGAGGGAGTTATAAGACTTAGGCAAATATTTTGATTAATTGATTTTTCTCTCTAAACGAGAATTTCGAAAAAGCCTCTAATCTTTAGAGGGATTTAGATTGGATTTCAATTCATCCTCCCGCTTCGTTGTCCTCCTTCCTTTCTTAGTCTCACCTGCGCTGTGCCTTAAAGTCGTCGGCGTGCGCCAATTAGCGGCGACTCCCGCACTCGCATGTCTGCTGAGGAGCTCTGGATCGAGATCTCATGCCTCCTCCAAGCCTAGGGGCAGGGGCGGGAGCGAGGGCGTGGGCGTGGGCGTGGGCGAGGGTGGCATCGAGGCCGGGGGACGGGCGGAGGGGAAAGCAGGAGAGTGAGGGGCGGGGGCGGCAGCAGCGGAGGGGAGGAGGGAGATGCGGAGGCGGGATGTGAATGGGGATGGAAGGATCGCGTGGGATCCCAAAGGGAAAACCGGAAACGCCTGATCGGGGCAGTCGACCTCTGGCCGGTAAATATACTTGCCGGCCTCTGGCCGCCGGCATACCGGCCTGTCCGGCATACATACCATACCGGTATACCGGCATCTCATACCGGCCTCTGACCGGATCCTTCCACTCGACGGCACTGCTGCTCAGCTGTTTTCGAAAACCTTCCACAGTTCTGACAACTGTGTTTCAATTGCGGGCGTATACACTGAGTCAGTCGTAGTATTAAAGCATTTTGTGTATTTAGTATCGCCACATATTAGGTAGATGGAAAAAATCATATCAAGTTTTGTACTTATTAAAACACCGAACACACCTGAATTTAATTGTACAGCATTTTCTGGTGATAAAAGAAAATTAAAAAATAGAGCTCATTTACTCCAAGAGGTGTGTGTTTCTTCACTCTTCCAAGCCAACTGCTAATATGAACTGATGGAATGTAGTACCTCGCTTATATTAAGAAATAATTGAGAAAATACATTTTCACTGAAGTAGATAAATGTTATTTATATTTTTTAGGTTGGTTTTCGGTTAAAACAAACATCTTACTTCATAAAAACTAAATCGCAAGATTTGTCCAAGCTAAATACGTGCTATTTGCATGCAAAATTTATTTACACGATATAGTCTAGCAAGATTATATTTTACATCTATTCCACAATAATGATGATGAGGGTTTTACAGGTCATTTTCGCAGAGCGTTCACTGTCGTTGGGAGAGAGTCATCTAGTACTCAAATTGGAGGTTAAATGGACTCGATTTCATTGCGATCTACTCTCTCATCATACATACTATATACTGTATTCTATATGCAATTCTAAGACTTATTTTATTTTTTAAATTTTATTTAATTTATTTCACTATTGTAATTTTCATACGCAAGACAACCATACCATCTCGTGTCAAGGATCTACCATTTGATCATTAATTACTTCTCAAAAAATTGAAATAAACGATATGCCACTGAATACACCAATTTTAATAATCAATGCCTAAAATCTCTGTAGAAGTATCATTGACAATATTCAAGCCAATATTAGCGATTTGTTGAAAAAGATGTTTGAGCACTTAAGGGCTAGTATAAAAAATTAAAATGGAATTGAAAATTCATCATTGTGTTGATTTCTCTTACATAAATATTATGGTAATAAATATGATGTCAGAAAGTATACTGTTTCGAGATGACATTAGAAGAATGAACGTAATTATTTTAAATATTATTTTAAAGAAATAAAACGCTATGACTTATATTCGTGAACATTATTGGAAGATGCTGTTACATATACCGAGAACTATACATTTATCCACTGAAATATAAGAATCATTAGAACAGACTGCTTACTGCGAGAGAGATAATCGATACGCCTTGTGCGTACGTCTTCACAAAAAGAGGAAAACACAGATCTTGTTCGCTCTGGACCTGCCAAGTCGTCCGGGCGACAAGCTCTCACCTTGCGAAGAAGGCTGCCGCCGCAGATCCAGACACGTGTGTGGGAGAGCCGGACACCCCATTGACGGCGTGGGAGTGTTTGGGCTCGGCGTTGTGGGAGCCAGCAGCCGAACTGTTGACACAGTGATCAATTGGCATGTGCGCGTCTCCGTTGCAGTGTTGGCCGTGAGCGCGCTCGTCGCCGTTCCTAGCGTCCGCCAGCGCCGCCGGCTGGCGAGGCTGGTGCTTCATCGCGGACGCGCGGAGCAAGCCGACCCGCCGCGCCGACCAGGCAGCACGCGCCACTTCACTGGCTCGCACTCTACTTTCGGCATTTTAGCGCGCCGGCGCTCCTCGGGCCAGCTTTGCCCTCTCCGCTACGCAACAAGCAGCCCCGCCCGCCCCCGCCCGCCCCCGCCCGCCCCCGCCCGCCCCCGCCCGCCCCCGCCCAGCCTTCGCCCTTTGCCCCTCCATTCCGAAACGCTCCCCCTCGCGCCAATGGGCACACGGCTGACTTCGGAGCCAGCGATCGATGTGGCGACCCTCCGCACTTGGCCCTGGCATGTGCGGGAGACAAATGCGATGTTCACTGATATTCGCACTCAGCATAATACATGTGATAGTAAATATATCGCTCCAGTGTGAACTAGGCTGCACGTAAATAAGAGCAATCAATACTCGTTGGAGGGATTATTACCATTTCAGTTTCAGCAGTCACGCCAATTAAAGTACCAATCCAGAATAGTCCATTTCGCTCGTGAGGGCGATTGCAGAATTAAATGGGAGCTCTCATGCCCTCGTCGAGTAATTTAATCAAATGGATTCCTTATACAACTTTACAAGTCGTAAAAAGCAGAATGGCGTCCGAGTTCATTTCGCATTGCTACTCAAAGCTCACAGTTCAGTTATGTTCTCTAAAACGATTTCTGTTACAAGGTAGATTACAAAGTACTATTTATTAATTGAATTAAAGTAAGAATGGTAACTTATGTCCTGAAACTAACCGTAAACATAACGGTCTGTTTTGTCATGTATGGTAAGAGTTAAAAAAATTGTAAAAGTGTTTTATTAAAGGTGAGATACAGAAAGAGATAAATGAAGTATACTGGATTTCATAGTTTTTTCTTCTTTTCTCCTCCTTCTTCTTCATTTTTAATCAACATGTAATCAGTTATTTACTTGAATTCCCATTACCGAAAACAACAATGTGCCATTTTATACACTTTCTATTTCACGCTATTCAATCATCTGCATAAACAATCTTCATCAACATCACACAACGAAGTGTCAATAAGGAGTTCCGCGTATTCCTATCCGATTTGAATGATTCTCCGATTTTAATTTCTACGTATTAATTTTATTTGCAGAAAAATATTTTAAGGAATAAGATGACGCCCAAAGTAGATGTTTATTGCTCTGAAAGAACGTATTACATTCCACACATTTTTTAATAGTTTTAATTGAAACAACTGATATAAGGCATAAAACCATAATTCAGGTAGGGTTTTTTGTTTTCAGAGTGAACCATAACTGCAACAAATGAAATACCCACAAAACAATATTAAATTGGACGAGAAATGTTTTAAAATTTTCTGTACACAGATACAGACCAAAATATACAACTGTTTGCAATCTTTTGAAAACCGAGACGAATATGGGATTATCCCTTAAAATCTATTATTAGTTTAAAATATAGTTTGAGTGATGTAGTTTTTTGTATACTTCGTTTAAAAGGGTTTGTAGTGGTTTCATCAACAAAAAGTTGGCAAAAAATTTAAAAGACCGATTTCATCGTGCGACTGGAAACGTCTTTCACTGACATTGTGAAGTTACTATTATTTTTACTGTCCGCTTGTGTGTAAGTAGTATATAGAGATTTGACTAATTTTGACTTGTTGACAAATTATTTAGGATATTTCGTGAAAGAAAATGAAGTAGAATTTTTTGAAAATGAATATGAATTTCAGACCAGTTACAAACATCCACACGAGTAGCGGTGAACTGGAAATACTGAAACACCTAGGGTAACGCGCGGCGGTTTAATAGTAAATACCATTTAAACATAACAAATTGTATGCCATGAAAGGTTTTAAAGATTTTTCTGCATTCACTAGACATAGGTATTAAACAAATGCAAAATATTATATTATAAAATTATTTCGACTGGCAACGACGCTAAAAAAACAACGCTTTGCATTTTTAGATCACATTTTCACTTTTTTGGCTCTTTGTTGTTGATTGATTGATTGATTGATTGATTTTTTCGTGTTTCCGGGCGCGTCAACTGCTTTGGTCATTAGTCCCGTTAGTGTAGTGCATGTTTTTTCTCGGGAGATGGCGGTGATCTTCCCCCGCTGGATGGCGAGATCCAGCGCCGACCTACCGTCGGCTAGTGGGGTTTCCCTTTGTGGTTAATTTGACATGAAATTTCATGACGAAACCCCAATTATCCTCAATTTTGAAAAATACGCACAAGAAAAGCAGAAAATGCAAATATTGAAAGGTAATTGGCGTACTAATACATTCCTGAAAATATAATGGCATCCTGCAAAGCTCACAGCCCAGATGTCCACTACCCCCTTATTTTATTCGTACTGTAAGAGGATCTAATTCTAAACAGAATCCAAATCCATCTAAAACTTTCTACGGTACTTCGTGTGCACATCCCATAGTAAAGTGGCGTATCTAATTAGCTCGCGCTCATGGAAACCACTCAGTCTAGTTCGAGTCGCCGAGGTGATCACATCGAGACCGAGGTAGCTCTTATCACAACTTGACTTTGCGTACGGGCGATAAGCGAACGTTGTACGAACACTACAAGTTCAAACGTTTTATGAGTAATGTAGTGCCACTATACAGACGAAAACCATCAACTATAGTTTTCTCTTAAACAACAAACAGTGAAGTGAACAAAACACTTGTTAGTGAATGTTAAAAATAGTGGCCCCACAACGGGGCAATTAATAAAAGACGCCACTGACGTCTTAAACGACACGAATTCACATCTGGTCAGCCACAACGAGGAAATATTGTAGGATGAAGAATCATCACATACGCAACAAATGCAGCAGATGGATCATCACTATCAACAACAACTTCAACAATTACAACTCTGCTCTCACCTCAACTGTAGCAGCCGCAAAATCAGCAATGGCAGCCAACACAAGAACAACACGTAGTGCAACAGCTACATTCACAGCCGCCAGTTCAAGTTCAACTAACGGGAACTACGCCTCAAGACCTGCTACATTCCCAACAAGAATAATCCCAGCACCAATCCGAAGCAACAACTCCCGATGCAATTAGCTGACAGCCATGGTCGCCATCTTTCCTCCATTCTCAGTAGGAAGTTACCCTCCAACTTCTCAGTCTCATCTATTTTTAAACCTAACGGGAGGTTTGCAGATGTGATTGCAGAGTTGGACACCCACACGAAGACACTGACCAATCAAGACACAGTCATTATTATACGAGGGCAGAATGACATTAACTTGGGCGGTAAATCAACACCTGAACAACACATTACCACGAACAAATAACAATAAACAAATTTCAATGTGCCGCCTAAAATACTAACATTGTAGTCTCGACACTGCCCTTCTGGTACAACAGACCAACACTATACAGCGAGATTAAACACGCAAACCAACAATTAAAACTGCAACTGAGAGAAACAAATATTACACTTTTTGAAATTAATTTCCTCTCAGCAAAACACTTCACCCGGCATGGTCTTCACATGAACCTTGCTGGAAAACATGCAGTTCTTAACAAGCATGCACAATACATCATCAACTCCAGTCCTACGCAGTCTCCTGCTAAAAATCCATACTTTTCACATTCCGTACCTAACGTTACGTACATACTTCCTCACATTCCTTACTCCTTATTTATTTAGTCAAAACCTGTATGTGACGTATGGGGGAGAAAATCATCTGCGCACACTTTCTTGAGTTTCAGAATCCCTTCCCAATAATTTAAATATTAATAGTTGAAAGATGAAAAAATAGTAATAATAATAATAATAATAATAATAATAATAATAATAATAATAATAATAATAATAATAATAATAATAATAATAATAATAATAATAATAATAATGAATTTAAAAAAGGGAGAAATTAACATTTCAAAAACTATATATTTTCGTTGCCGAATTATAGAAAACTTCTTTGTAACGGTAAACGAACGAACAAATTTGATTTTTCTGTATTGCTAACAAAATAGAAACTCACCCTAAGCTCTTCTACCACTACAAGTAAAAGGAAAGCTCAACAAAACGTGCGCATAGTGAAGCTACATTTACGTCCAGAAGCAAATCAAGGGGCCATCTCAGCATTTGCTCAATACATCAGGGAAACTGGACAAAAACCCGATCGAGATGGGGTCATTGACCTGGAAGCTGAAGTACATTACTTGTTACAGGCATTTAAGTCATTTTTAAAATTATACAATGCAAATGTAAACTAATCCATTGTACTATATCATTTTTTTTGTTAAAGTAAACATTTTTCTTTTTGACGATCAGTATAGTCTCTAATTGTATAGAAATAGTTTTGCAGCTGGAAAAATTTTACTTTTAACTTAAATTTGTGTACCAATTTTAATTGTTTAATTTCATCTGGAAATGCGTTGTAAAGTAACGTACATGAATTGTATGTGGATGTCTTGTAGTGAGCTGTTGATACTGACGCTTGATGAACATGATTTCTACGTCGAGTGTTGTAACTATAAATATCAGTATTATATGAAAATATGTTCCCACCTTTAAGTAAGTTTTGACAAATACTACAGATTCGTAAATAAATAGGCAAGGCAATGGTAAGATTCCAAGCTCACGTTCTCCACCCCCACCCTCATTTCGAACCCTCTTACCTCCTGTGAACCTACTCCAGTTTCTCCCATCCCCACTACCAATTCATCTACACCTGATGCCCCATATTCCTCACAGCCTGTCACTGCCGGGACACACTACAACCTTCGACCACGCACTCAAGGTACAAATAGAGTAAATATACAGCAACTACAGTCAGATGCAGCAGAAAAACATCCGTGTATGTACTTGCAAAAGATAAACATACTGTACCATAATGTTCAATCCCTTTCAAATAAAATTGAGTTTATCGAGGCAGCTCTAAAGAGCGATTTAAATCAAATGGATGTTCTCTGCTTTACACAACATTGGTTATTTCCTAACGAAATTCGCATTTTCCAAATTCTACACTTTTACCTCGCAGGCTTTTATTACAGAGAGAGAGAATCGCATAAACGTCCTACATGCCGGAGTTCTTGTATTTACGTTAGAAATAACATTGATTCTATCTCCTTGACGGAATTAAATGTGTATTCCGTTGAAAATGTTTTTGAAATTTCTGTTGTACATCTTACTTCGCTAAAAGTGATATTACTTTGCATCTACAGACCTCCAACAAACAGAGCTGCAGATTATATTTTCTTAGAAAAACTGGAGTTAACACTTAATCAGAGTCAGCAATCGCTCTTTTGAATCCATTGGTGTATGCAGAGATTTTAACATTGATTTCCTGGTCGAATCTTGCGAAAAAGAACAGTTTCTTAATTTAATTAGTTCCTTCAATTTAGATATTACAATTAATATACCTACACGGATCACAATAAATTCGATGAAGGCAATCGATCAAATTAGAATTAACAAAACTACTACTCGATATGAAGTTGAAACCAAAGATTTAGGATCCAGTGACCAAGAAGCACTAATTCTTACCATTATAATAAATGCGAACACTGACAGAATACATATTACACGTATGACTAGATTGTTTACTAAAAGTAAAATAAAATTATTAATTGATTACTTGATGTCTTGGGACGCGGTTTATAATACTGTTGATACCAAAGACAATTATAATTCTTTTTTTTTCAACGCTTCCATTTCATTTTAACAATTGCTTTCCTCTTCAAAAAAGAAAATTAAATATTTCACTGAAAAGCAATTCTTGGATAACACAATCGCACAATGTACACACGTAAAAACAAGCGAATTCTTTCTTTCATTTCTAAACGTCATAACGTACCACAAGAATTCCTCCTCTACTGTAAAAAAATACAAATAATTGTTAAGAAAAGTCATAAAAAGTCATAAATCATGAAACACGATCAGGATGTTTTGAATTCAAATATTAAAACAAAAGCAATGTGGAATATAATAAAAAATACGACCAAATCAATTAGAAACATTGTAGAGAATGTTGTTTTAAAATATAACGATAAAAGTGCGAACGATCCGGCAACAGTGGCTAGTCTCTTTAACCAATACTTTTTGAGAATTACTGCCGATCTCACTAAGTGCCTTAAGCCACTTAATTCAATAACAGACAGTTCACTCAAAATTTTAGACACAATGTTCGTTTCCGAAACATCTTCCTATGAAATTCTCAAAATAATCGGTAAACTAAAAAATAAATATTCAGCCGGTTTAGATGAATTCCCGGATTCTTTGTCAAAGACCTGTGCGTATGCCATCATACACCCGTTAACTCACATATTTAATGCATCCTTATGCACCGGAACGTTTCCAGATCGTTTCAAAACAGCTAAAATTAAACCGCTCTTCAAAAAAGGCAACAAAAATGAAATTCAAAATTATCGGCCCATTTCCCTGCTATCAGTTTTTTCAAAAATATTAGAGACTTTTTTTACATACGAATGGAAACCTTTCTCAGTAAACACGACGCAGTTTCAGATTGCCAACATGGATTCAGAAAATGAAAATCTACGAAAACAGTCTTATTTTCTTTTCTTAAAGATGTCGCCTCATCATTGGATCAAAACGAAGTACCTATTGGATTATTTTTAGATCTCTCAAAAGCTTTTGACATCATTCATCATAACATTTTACTTTCAAAATTACCTTCATATGGAATCCGTGGTATTGCCCTAGATTGGTTATGTTCGTACCTTAAACAACGGTCTCAGAGAGTGGAAATACCTTACTGAAATGATGGAACATTATGTACACAACTTTCCGACTCTTTGCCAATTGCACGTGGAGTTCCTCAAGGATCGATTTTAGGCCCTATTCGCTTCTTATTATACGTAAACGATATGCTCTCGACGATTCGAAATGGAAAAACAGTTTTCTTTGCGGATGATACAAACATTCTTTGCAATAAAGAAACCGTAAATAGTACAATATCAGATTTTCAAATTGGGTCCGAAATAAGAAATTAATTGAACACAAAATTAAGTTCATTATGCTACGCGTTTAGAATTCTTGAAAATTCAGTCAGCCTTCATACTGCTCGTGTATATTTCGCGAATGTTCATTCCCGCTTGAGATATGGCATAATATTCTGGGGAAATACATCTTATAGCTCCCAGACAGTCATATGTAATGCATTATTTACCATTTGGACTGTATAAATGTAAAAAACCTGTAACAAATATTGTACTGCAGCCTCAATGATGCAGGTCAATGATCATCATCTCAATCAGGTTTTTCGTCCAGTTTCCCTTATCTATTGAGCAAATGCTGAGATGGCACCTTGTTTTGCTTCTGGGCATAAATGTAACTTCATTTATCTGTGCACGTCTTCTAGAATTCGGTGGGAAATTCGGTGGGTTCAAATTATCGTTTCCATGTTGTCGCGTCAAGAAGTATTATTCCTTGACGAAGGACATGCTGGATAAGAGCCCCAAATTTATTGCTGATTTATCTTTGGAAATAGATTTTATTACAACGGAACTTTTTTTTTAATCAAAATTCAAGTAGTATATGGCTTAGTGTAGGGATCACAGAATTTTGAAAATGTGCACAATATTCACTTCTCCCCATAGCACGTCATAAACAGTTTTTAACTGTTTTTGACGTAAATATATAAATAAAAAATAAATAAATCACCAGCCACTCGAACAATAATAACTTTACAAATATTTCTCAGTATTTCTCAAATATTTTTCAAGTATTTCTCAAACTATAAACCCATAAGATTCTATTCTTCCTAGTACTACCAATTCAAATACAAACAATTCTACTTTTTTTCAACATATCACAATGATAGGAAAAGATCAAGAACAGATGGTAATCTAAATTACTCATTTCCAACTGACAATCGATTTGAAATTTTAGGTGAAGTAAATGATATTGAACGTAACAAAAATAACGAACCAAGTATTAAAATTCCTCTTATAGTGATTCATAATTATAAAAACTTGCATGTGTTATTAAATGATATGAAACTAGTTAAAAATGATTTCTCCATCAAAATAATCAGTGATAAGATTAAAGTTAACCTTAATAAGACTTGGGAAACTTAAAATCTTTCTGTGCCACAAATAAAATTGAATTCCATTCATTCAGAGATCCTTACAGTAAGACATTTAATTGTGTTATCAATGATATCCATGTTATATACAGTGAAATAGAAATTTTTAATGAGCTTTCAAAATCCTATCCAGTGAAAAAGGTGTCAAGACTTTACGGCAAAAATCGTGAGCCATTACCAATGTATGCATTAGAACTTGAAAACAATGTGAAAGGTAGAAGTATTCTCAGTTTAAATAGTTTTACTTACAGTGTTGTTAAGGTACTGCCAAGATCAAATAATAACACCCAATACAATGTTAAAAATTCCCAGATATTTAAACTCACGCAAGTTAACTGCGGGCTTCGTCCGAGATGCATAAGATGTAAAGGAGATCATCATTACTCAAAATGTAACATTCCAAAAAACAGCATAACCCCCGTATGTGTAAATTGGTTCCCCATATGTGGAGAAATCACACAGGTAATTGGAGAGGCTGTGAATACTTCAAAGATATCTTAAAAACAAATTTAATAATTACAAAAGTAAATTTCCAACATTGAATACTAGTCAAAATTTACAACAAACTACCTTTCAATATCAAAATTGTCAATTCCCTCCAATGAGACTAATCCCAGCAAATACACCTCTAGATCCATTGACTAACAGAAGGACCCCTAAAAACTTAAAGTATCATCCTCAAAATTCAACTTCCACATCCACAATTCAATGCCTAGTAGTTGGTTTGCAAGAAACTCAATGCATCCCTCAAAATTCAACCTCTCCGCAAAATCAAGTGAATAATAGTTCGATTCCTAATAATCCAATGCATAACTTGCAAAAGTCTCCTCATGCAACAAATAACTTACCACAATACATAACACAGATTATTACTAACACTCTAAAGCAAATTTTAAATACAATGCTGCCACAAATTCAAACACTAATTCAAAATACTATTATTAATGGATTTAAACCATAAATCCGAGCAACTTAACATTTTAAATTGGAATGCAAATGAAATTAAGAAGCAAGAAAACCAACTTCGTTTATTCTTAACTTATTACAATATGAAAGTAGCCTGTATCAATGAAACACATTTACAACCACACATTAAATTTTCAGTACCTGGCTACTGCACATATAGAAATGATAGATTATCTACAATTGCATCAGGAGAAGTGTTAATCTTAATACACAAAGAAATTAAACATGAATATGTATATAATATAATATACTGTGTGTGTGTGTGTGTGTCTATATATATGTTCTGTGCCACAAATAAAATTGAATTCCATTCATTCAGAGATCCTTACAGTAAGACATTTAATTGTGTTATCAATGATATCCATGTTATATACAGTGAAATAGAAATTTTTAATGAGCTTTCAAAATCCTA
>BLKR01006936.1:0-29917 GCA_011170035.1 Teleogryllus occipitalis | reverse complement strand
GGAAGTAAATCACAAAATTACAAAAACAAAAAACCTCAGGGTACAAAAACATCTCAAAGAAAGCTCTCAAGGAACTGAGTATGAACGTGATCGCTGGAATAATGACAATTTATAACGCAGTATTGAGAATAGGCTACTTCCCAAAAGCAGGGAAAATCGCCACAGTTTTACCCATTTGCAAACCCAACAAAAATCCCAAAAATACAGAAAACTACAGACCAATAAGTCTTCCCCCAGCTTTTGCAAAACTGTTTGAAAAACTAATTCTAAAAAGACTTCAAAACTTTTTAACAGAAAATAATATAGTTCTGTCACAACTTGGTTGTAGGCAAAACTATTCCACCAGCCATGAACTTCTAAGAATTACCATGAACTTCTAAGAATTCATAGCCAAGAATTTCCATAAAAATCAATACACCAAAGCTATCTTCATAGGCATTTCAAAAGTGTTCGACAGAGTATGGCATTATGGCTCATTATACAAATTAAAACAAAAAGACACCCTGGACTACATCTTCAACATAATCAAAAGTTGCCTCAAGGACAGAGAATTCAGAGTTAAAGTAAACCTTGCTAACGCAAATCTTCACAAAATTTCTGCAGGAATCCCACAAGGCTTGCCATTTTGCCACACCCTATTTAACATTTTCATTTCAGATTTACCATTTTTTATTAACTCTGAAATAGCTCTATATACCGACAATACTGCACTTTTTGACAAACATCATGTAATACAAACAGCCATCAATTACCTTCAGGATGATCTTAATATATTCACGGACTGAGCGGATCAGTGGAATATCAAAATCAACCAGAGTACAACACAAGCAAAAATATTTCAATACAACAAATTAAATCGTACACAATTAAAAATAAATAATATTCCTATTGAATGGAATAATAGGATGGTTGGGATAATTCCCAACCTGTTAAATATCTAGGTGTACTTTTTGATAACTCAAATGGAATAAACAATTACAATCCACTATCAACAAAACTAAAGCAAAAATGATTCAACTTTATCCACTAATCAATAAAAAATCTAATCTACATTTAAATACTGGAAAATTAATTTATGCATCTTTTATACGACCAACGCTTACTTATGCCTGTCCAATTTGGAGAAATACTGTCAAAACTAACCTGAATAATTTACAAATTACACAAAATAAAATCATAAGGAAAATAGTAAAAGCACCATGGTTTGTTTCAAACACGCAAATACATGATGAATTACAAATCCGAAACATAACAAACTTTATAACAAATCAAGCCCAAAACTTTTCCAATCTTCTTCCATCTGCAACTTGTGCCAAAGATTTCAATCTAGGTCAAACTGAAGAGTTAGGTCTTGTAATGTAAACCAGTCTAAGTAATGGAAACCACTGAACATATGCCCCTATCCGGACACTTCCAATTCATGCTATAAAATGAAAGGAATAAGAAAAAAGCAAAGAAATAAGATTTTTCGATTTCAATGTACGCCATCAGCGATTTTTTTTATAAATACAATTACTAATAAATATTGGGTAAAAAATGACAGTAATAAGACTCTTTAAGTTTGATACGTTTCAATATATCTTATTAATTAATATAGTATTCATTTCAATTTTTTCGAGTAATAAATTTATATCCATAATTAAATACAAATGTCAACTTTTTCCACAAGTGAAGGATGTCGAACAGTGACTTTTGTCAGTAAACCCCATATCATTATATCCAGGCCCCAGTGCGCCACGGTGCGGGATATGAACGTTCATTTCTGAAGAGGAGTCCGATGGCTCTTAAAGACCCCATTTAAACTCATTTAAATATTTTAAATATTTCGGCTCGCATTTTGAGAAAACTATACATCGGAAATTTTTCAAATGTTTTGGGCATATAACAGAGGCAACTTTCTTTTATCTGCTTTAATTTCAATCTATAAAACAAACTATGACACTTAACGTAATAGCGTAATTATATTCATCAGATATCAGTGTCAACAGCTCACTATAAAAAGTTCCCATACAATACATGTAGTACATTATTTTACAACACATCGCCAGATGGCATTAAACGATTAAATTCGATACACAAGTTTAAGTGCCAAGTAAAATCTTTTCTGCTGCATAACTGATTCTTACTAATATAGACTGTGTTGAGTATTAAAAAGGAAAGTAATATAAATTTTACCAATGATTTTGAATGTATTAGTGACCATTTGGATTGTAATTCTAAGCAACCTGTAACAAGTATTGTACCTCAACTTCTGGGTCAATGACTCCCATCTAGGTCAGATTTTTCGTCCAGTTTCCCTGATCCTTCGAGCGAATGCTGAGATGGCCATTTGTTTTGCTTGTGGACATAAATGTAACTTCCCTATCTGTGCACGTCGTTTATGTGGGTAATATAGTAATTCAAATTATCGTTCTCCATAGTCTCACGGCAGGAAGTCTTCCACGATTTCTTCACAAAGAGTACAAAAAGGTATAATAGCCAAAATCTGAAGCGGATTTGCCTTTGCAAATAGTTTTTATCACACTGGAGCAAATTTTTCTCATCAATTCTCGCCAAAAATTCTCATTTCATCTGTATTCAGAATTCAAGTTATGTATGGGTTAGGGTAGAGATCCCAGAATTTCAGAAAACATGTCACACACAGTTTTTAAGTTCTTTTGAGGTTAAATAAACAAAATAAATAAATAAGCTTCGTAGAGTTTTCAAACTTTGTAAAAAAATCTAGCATTTTTAGATTTTTAGTTTCGTTAATATTCATTTTTTTGTGTTTTCGAAACATTATTGCGCCAAGGAAAATATCCAATAATAAATAAATATATCTTAATCGAGTAATTAATGAAAATCCCATAACTAAGAGTGGAAATTGCAAGAACGAGAGACACCTATAAAAGTTATACAAGTAATTAATGAAGCTAGAATATCGGGATATCTAAAAGACGTAAACTGGAGAGACGTAGTCAGTGACAAAGGCAGATACTAGAAGAACTGAAACTCTCCTTAGAACTTCAGAAAAGAGAAGTACATTAAAAATAGAAACAGGTAAAACAAGATGATACAAAATAAAGAATCAAGATACAAGAAGAGACTGTGGAGTGACGGACATTGTTAAATTCATAGAAACAAGAAAGGCTGGTATGAACCCGTCTCCAGGGCAGCATTTGATGTGATAGAAGTAGGCTGAACAAAATAGCGAGAGATTACCCGTAGGTAAGCGGGATCCGTGAAACGATGGATCGAAAGCAAGGTATCTGCATCTGATTTATCATGAAGGTAAAGTGTGCAGAAAAACAGATTTCTTTCTACATTTTTAAAACTTTATTTATTTCATTTTTCATCATCCTAGTCTTTCTTCACGTTTCTACGGGGTCGGCACTAATGGGAGCAGGCTCAGTTTTTATTGATTTTCCGCACAATCCATTTCGACATAAAATAATAATTAATAATAATAATAATAATAATAATAATAATAATAATAACAATAATGAGAAATAAAAATATTTGAAAATTCATTACGTTGTTGAACACTTCTATTTTCTTTTCTGAACACTTCTATTCTTTAATGGGTGGTAAAATATTTGAATTTGTAAATTCAGTCTTGGCATCGAAATAAGAAAAAATGTAGTTTTGTGAGAAGAGAATTTAAAGTACTCCTATTCAGTTGTACAGTATGCGTAACTCATAAGCAAAAATAACACGAAAAATCAAACGCCGCAATAAGGAAATATAGTTATTCTTTCAATGCAGGAAACCGTCGAAACAAAACCAATTTAAAAGTTCTAGAAAAAAGAGAAATTAGTAAAGCCAAGAATGAATATTGGGAATAGACTTATAAGGAAGTGGAGAGGTGATTAGGAACTGGAGTCTAAGAAAGGCTGGAAAATAATAAAAGAATTAGAATGTAAAATAAAGACATGTCGGAAATAATCCTAATTAGAAATCGGGAATGGATTCATTGTTACAAAGGTCTTTTAGCTGAAAATATAACACAATTAATACATGACTACCAACAAGAGGATCTTCAAAACCTAAAAACACCTATAGTGCCAATTGTTACAAATGAAATAAGTGCAGCTTTGACTCTTTTGAAGAATACGAAGGCTCCCGGACCAGGGAACAGCAGAGTAGAACTCCTAAAAGCAGCACCTGATAGTGGGGTGGAAATACTTGCAACCATTTTTAATAAGTATCTTCAGCAAAGTAAGCCTCCAAGAGAATCGGAGAAAGCATTCATTACTCCAATCTATAAGAGAGGAACAAGGCGAGAATGCAACAACTATAATAAGTGAATAAGTGTAATGTGTTCCGTAGCAAGGCTTTACGTTAGGGTACGAATGCGAGGGTACATCAATGCTGTTCAAGTTACCGTTGATACCAAGTTACTGTTAATACCGTGAAAATAACAGCTCAGTTAAACTAGGTAAATGACTCTCAAAATTCCGGGTGAACAAGGGGCTAAGACTTCAGCGGCTCACTACCTCTTGTTCAAAATATATGCTGAAGAGGCCCTTAAAAATTGGGGTAAAGTGTAGTGGAATAGTGCCAATAGTGTCAATAGTGCTAATAGTGCCAATAGACAATGATACACTGTACATTTTGCTATTTGCCAATGATTAAGTGCTTATAGCTGGAGACAAAGGTGATCCGAGTTCTGTTTTTCTTTTTCTGCAAGATGAATATGAAAGATGGGCCCTCACTGGAGACTGCGAAGATCGGAAGAGTGGGAAGCCAGTGGCGTCTAGTGCCCCACGAACCAGGTTGTTGCAGACGTACGTCATCCCTAGGGCTCGGACTTTCAGATAAAACCATATTTTTCCCCTTTCATCTTGAGCGGTGAAAGTTCGGTGAAAAAAATCAAGAAGCGGCCAATGGTTTTCGCACACCAAATTGCACATTAACTAAAAGGTAAATATTTTGATTAACAGACGCTAGCCAGCCGCCGACCCCGACGACACTGCCGCCACTGAAGATGTCCACCGCAGACGTGGACGAAACGTTTGGCTCTTCAATGCCAACTGGACCACGGCCTACCAGCCCGGAAACTTTCACTCATATTGACTCCGGCCATGAAAGCCTACGATGCTATATTTTGATTAAGTTGCATAAAAATAAATATTTTCGTCAAAAGAAATGTTATTACATATTTCGGGCAATTTTATTTGGATAAATTAATATTTTAAGTGTTTTTCACGTTTAATAGGGAGTTTGTGCACCCTCGAAATTTAAAGCACCATCGATCTTGCTCATGCGCAGTTCAAGTTTCGCATCCCTTTAGTGCATCTGCGCATGCGCAGAAGGTCGATAGTGCTGCCCACCATGGCGTGCACAAGCTCTCTAGAACTTTGTGTAAACATGTAATAAATGACGTTTGACTACATTACTTCCATAATTCTTCTACTAGTTTGCAACCGTAATTCACTGGACACTCAAAACAGCTCACACAGAACTCGTCCACGAGGCATACCACCATACGCAACTATGCCATCTATTTTCATAATTCCATATACCTCGGCGACTGAAATCCATCACGGGCTTGAGAGTTGCTGCTCCACGTGTCGGTGTTGGAAATCATTTGGAACACATTAGGAAGAGTATGGGATAATACAAAGAAGTTCGGTTCGTATCGTACGCCGGGACACCCGGTTGTTGTACTAATCGCGCACTTTTTCTTGATACTCCACAGCGGGTGGTGCGGGGAGAGGCGGGTTCTGTCTACGTCACGGCAATGCAGGGCTGTCAACTTTATTGACAGAAAACTCGGAGTAATAACTCGTCTGGGAGTATATAGATATGAGACACAACGGAAGATTTTTTAAATTCTGAAGAAATAATTAATAGTTATATAAATAATTAAGTAACAAGAAGGAACATGGTACGCACAGGTCGATAGAAAGAGAGACCGAAAACTACGAAGTCCGCATTGGAAAGGAAGAAGGTAGGCAGCATTGCAAACTGAGCCGTGACGTTCCGAGTGGAGCTCATATTTTCTACCGGGCCGTGCTATGCCGGGCTGAGCGAGGACTAGGGAGCTCGAGGATCAAGAAAAAGTGCGACCATAGTAGCTGATATCCAACTTCCTCGATAATGTCAGCTTTCGAACGCTCGCTGGGGCCTCTCTTCGTCTGTTAACGCTTGCAGATAAGAAGTTCATTCGAAGATAGATCACTCGTACGTTATTACAGTGATTTCCTTTTATTGTTAACGTGTCAAGGGACATTGACCGAAAATTTCCGGTTGTTGTGCAACACTTCAACAATGCCACGAACCGCCACTAACGGAAGCTGAGCAGCCAGAAACGGCGCCAGCCCTGCAGGAAAATACACATACATACACAGACACGTACACACACATACGCACACGTACATACATACACACATATTATAAATTTTAAGAAAACAACATAAAATGAAAAACATTGTTGAAGCAAAGGTCAAGGTTCATTACACGCTGTTAATTACCAAAAAAATCATAATGTAGAAGAATTTTTCGTACCTCGTAAAATGGTGGATAAGAATGGTAAAATGGTTCAGAATAATGATTCGCTGTCATAAAACTGCCTGCCCTAAGACAAGCATTGCCAATACATACAAATACAGAATAAAGTGAGCTCTTTTAACACACAAAAATCCAACATTTGTTGACTTCTCTCTTAAACAAATGCTCCTATTAAATATCGAATCTCCCTTAAATCGAATGCACAGCATGTTTAGTGACGAACATTTTAATCACGAAATGCAAAAAGTCTCATGAAGAGAAATTAGCCATTACCAAGAATTCTGCGTTCAAATAGGAAGATGGAAATAAGGTGGACAAGAAATATTTGATATTATTAATGTGATTTATTTTTTAACGCCGAAGAAATTGTAACAAAATATCTTGTATAGTGAAAACTATATGAGATGTAGGGGAAAAAGTATAAAAAGTGCAAATTTTCTTGAGCTCCAGAATCTGTCCTCCACTATTTTACTAGGTCTGTCCTCAGATAAATTAAGGTACCAACAACATGTGGTTTGCATCACTTGAAACCAGAAATATTTGCTAAAATAAATCATTTCTATAGGTACACCAATTAGAGATTGATTTGATTATAAAGTATCGCTAAAAATAATAATAACCCACAGCCCCCAGCTCTATTAACACAAGTAGCATAAGGAGAGCTCAACAAAATATGCCAACTGTGAAGCTATATTTATATCCAGAAGCAAAACAAGAGGCTATCGCAACATTTGCTCATTGAATCATGGGAAACTGGACTAAAATCTAGATTGAAATGGGGGTCACTGAACCAGAAGCTGCAGTAGGCATCGAATAAACCTAATACATTACAGCCCACTTAGTCAAATAAATACAAAGTTCGTTTTGATGGTCAGTAGTAGGCCTATAATCTCAAATGGTATTGAAACAGTAATGCAGGAAAAAAGATGATTCATGGCACTTAAACTTATCTATTGATTTTAATTTTTGCATTGTAGATTTTTAGAGATTATTTGAGGAATGTTTTTACAGAACTTAACCACGCAACATTTTCAAAATTGAATTAATTGGTCTATACATGGCATTGACATTGTATGTGTTGTTTGAAGTAAGAGAAATTGAAGGGAACAATTAAAATTAAGCTAAATCAATTTCATGACAATTTTTTAATTTTTTTACATTTCATTTCATTTCGTTTCATTCCGTTTCAATTTCCTTTCGTTTCAATTTCGTTTCGTTTTAATTTCGTTTCAATTTCGTTTCAATTAGTATTTCAATTTCAGTTCCAGTTCCAGTTCCAGTTCCAGTTCGAGTTTCAGTTTCAGTTTCAATTCATTTCAACAACAACAATAACAACACTTACATAACTTCAGACTTTTTATCATTTTGCAAGCACTACAACTGAAATTTTACTCACACTGCATTACTGAAAATTGTTCTTTGCAACACTGTCATGTTTTGATATGTTATTCACTCCATTCACTCCATTTAACTCCAACCACTGATTTATTGAATCATTGAAACTCAATTTGACACTGATGGGAAAGTTGTGGAGGGGGAAAAATTAAATTGTGTTTGCAATAATGATCTGACAATACGTTAGAGAATAAGTGTACAATTACAGTTTGCCTATGATAAAATATTTCGACTTCTTTTCTGTCTTAAACATTTCACAACAAAAATATCAAAACATACATAAACTATAAAATCAAGATGGTTATGCTACTTAGGTTCTGTAAATCATCAAATTTGTGTGGGTTCAAATAAATACTGTACCTACTTCCTCATTAAAGTTGATAGTTACAACTCACCAAATAGTGTATCTGTATTATAAAAAATAACTATAAAAGTATGAAAACATATTGGTGCTATCACAGTACCATCATGTAGACCTATAAATAATCATGGCAAATTCTTAAGGCAGAGACTGGCATGCATATGATATGAAATCTACATCTACAAAATTATAAGAAGTCAACTAATTAAAAAAAAATTACAATTTGGAAACGAAGACCCGAAGACCCAGTAAATGAATAATATTTCATTAATAGTGCCAATATTAACTGACATTGACAACAGAAATGTTACAATACAATGAAACTACATACCTCATTTAGCCAGAGGCATCCAGAAGAGAGGGGCAGCTGTGGTAACTTGACCAGGTACTGACTTAACTGAAGCCCCAATTTTTTTTTCATTCCAAACAAATAAAAAAATGTTTTTACTTCAGTTACTCTAGTTAACAACTGTAAGTTATTTCCGTTGCATGGAGAAATTAATTCTGTTTATTTAGCGGGGGCGGATCGAACTTGTTTGAAATAACGTTCCCCAGTGGATACCCTAGGACGCTTGTTTTTCTGGCCACCTCTGGATGTAGAACAGTGATGCACTGATATAATTTCATTGCATTGGGGGGATAATAAAATTGATTCATTCGATATTTTGTCAGCATAAATGTTGAGTTATGTACTGACAAAATATTTTGGAAATTGATGGTTATCTGTAATTGATATTTAAGCAATGTATTAGAACAAATTAATTGTAGTAATGATATTATACAACAGTTCTGTATTAGACCTATGTTTTTTTTTCTTTTGAAACATCAACACCAACAATGTTCTAAAACAGGATTGTCGTGAAAAATGTAAATTTTGTAGGTGTTCAATTTTGCAAGAACTTTCCTGAGTTATTTGTGCACAATTTACTCTTTCTGCTCAGAAGACAGAAAATTAATGAAATTAAATTCAAACATTCCAATTATTTTCAAAGCATGTTTGTATGAAATTTGAAGATCCAATGCTAGTGTATCAATCACCAAAATATTAAAGGTAAATTATCTAAATTTTAAAATTTATGATAGTTTACTTTAATATTTAATAGCAATAATCAAGGAAGGTTGGCAATTTGAAAGTAAAGAAAATTCAGTAGAAATGGAAAAATTCTTCATATAGAAAACATTAAGTTAGTTGGACAATACACCTACACTGATAGCTCCCCAAAGAATATAACTGGTTCTGCCATTGTATATATATTGGGCCTCCAAACTTTGTTTACTGGGAGCCAAATAGGGAGTTTTTTAGAGCCTTGATGGTCAAAAATTAAATTTTATTGTACAATGGAATTTATTGCCTATTTGTGAAATTAAATTTTAATTAAAAAATTACTAAACAGTTAATTAACACAAATTAATCCTTAAAACACATATGAGCACATGAGCACACAATTCCGTACATAATATTTGTAATTATTACTACACATTGAGAGCTACAATTTTAAAATTTGAAAATTTAATTACAGACACTTCTTTTCTAAAACAAATAAATGATAAATAATTTTCAATGTGTCTCAATAAGAGCAATGAAATTGTTTTTAAAACTCTAACATATAATTTATTTGTTGCTCAATTTTTGTTTCATCTATTATTAAAATGTGTGTCAAATGTTCATCACTTAAGTTATATCTGTACTTAGACATCTCATAAATTATTTTCAAGAAAGTCTGTTCACTTCTGTAACTTGTACCAAATACTGACAAGAAACGTCTGGAAGCATTTTGAATTTTTGTATAAAGGTCCATTGATAGTTGTTTGTAGAATTCAATAAAATTTCTTTTTCTGAATTTGTCCATCAGTTTTGAGGTCAATTATTTCCCTTTGTATAGCTATTGGTACTTGCTCAGTATCACATATAAACAGTTATGACTTTGGAGTTAATATCCAAGTCAGCAAATATATTTTTGAACTGTGGTTTCAGCACTCGCAACATGGCTGGTATGTGGACCAAAGAATGTGTAACAATAGAAAACCACATTCCTGTATCTCACCAAAAGTTTTACAGCCTGTGTCACAATTAAATTGAGTTAGAATATATTTTATGTTGGCAGGCCACATAAAATACAGCTGAGGGCCAGAAATGGCCTGCAGGCCATACTTTGGAGTCCCCAAGACTGTCAACTTTTAAAACTTCATTAAAGATGTCATTCTTTATTACATCATCTAATAAGAAAACATATTTCTTTTCCACTCCCTAAGTCTTTGTGGGAGGTTCCGTCTGAGTGTCACATTCATTCTAAGGTTTTCTGTGTGGGTGTCCAGATCTCACTGCCAAAGAGGCCTGGGTGGGCCATTGTTTTTTAAAACTCAAATATAAAACTAAATCTGGATAATTTTTTTGTCAGTTTACCTCAGTTCCTTTTTAACACATGTAAACAAAAGATATAGATCCATTAGTGTGAGTTTTATGATGAATTCAAATTCATAATTAGAAATTTTCCATTTTCAACACCTTTTAGATCTTTTACATTTTTTCCAACACTGTTATGTGTAACATTACACAAGATGAATTAACTTTCCTTATTTTTTCATTTTTTTTCACTTAGAAGAATGGGTTTGAATGTTACTAAAAATGTTGAATGGTGATGAAAATCAAATATTTTGAGTCAAGGGCATAAGTTGAAATATTCAAAGACAAAAGTAATAAACAAGGAATAAAAATGAGATCATTAATGGATGACGTGAATAAACAAGGAATAAAAATGACATCATTAGTGGATGACATGAGAAAGATTTGATCGAGGAGGGTCCGATAAACATTTGAAAATAGAGAAAATTTGAGAATAGAGAAAATGTAAATTCATAACATGCTCATTCATAATCTTGATGTTCAACTTATTCATTTTTTCCTTGAAGTTTCACGTAGACATTTTTCAAGATAATATGAATTTGACTGTGATGATTTTTTGGCACACAGTTTCAATACATTGGAACATCAACACAAACTTGCAAAGACTTAACATGCTAGTAATTGAAGCATAGCTGAATGGGAACAGTGTTATGAAGTTAATTTTACAAGTGAGGCAAAAGAAGTTCAAATTGTGCTGCATCCTCATAATCACCAAGGATTCATTCATTCATTCATTCATTCATTCATTCATTCATCCATCCATCCATTCGTTCATTCGTTCATTCGTTCATTCGTTCATTCGTTCATTCGTTCATTCGTTCATTCGTTCATTCGTTCATTGGTTCATTCGTTCATTCGTTCATTCGTTCATTCGTTCATTCGTTCATTCGTTCATTCGTTCATTCATTCATTCATTCCTCCTCTCCTCCGCCTTGAAGTAGCACTGTCCGTGCGGGCGGGGAGGCTTGCATGCTTCAGTGAGGTGGAGGGCTAAGCCGGCGGTAGCATGCTTTTTTTTGTATGCATGACTACTGGTAGGGTCACCCATGCCGGACAGACCAAAACTGAGGGGCCATACTAAGTTGTGCCCTACCACACCCTATCCATCCCAATCATAACCGTCCATTCTTTCCTATCCTTTTTATCCTTCCCCCGAAACGATCCAACTTTGAAATTTTGAAAATCCAATTCCAATTTTGAAAATATCTGGAAACGTTCCGGTGCATAAGGATGCATTAAATATGTGAGTTAACGGGTGTAAAATGGCAGGGGCACAGGTCTATGACAATGAATCCGGGAATTGATCTAAACCGGCTGAATATTTATTTTTTAGTTTACCGATTATTTTGAGAATTTCATAGGAAGATGTTTCGGAAACGAACATTGTGTCTAAAATTTTGAGTGAACTGTCTGTTATTGAATTAAGTGGCTTAAGGCACTTAGTGAGATCGGCAGTAATTCTCAAAAAGTATTGGTTAAAGAGACTAGCCACTGTTGCCGGATCGTTCGCACTTTTATCGTTATATTTTAAAACAACATTCTCTACAATGTTTCTAATTGATTTGGTCGTATTTTTTATTATATTCCATGATGAACTATAAAAATGTTGTGTTATTCCACTGAACTTCGCACAACCAAAAAGGTTTCAATAATATTGAGAAACGGTTTACAAATAACGAACGAATACATTAAACGAACTAAACATCATAATATTTTATTATTCGCAAAAAACATTCTTTCATAAAAAATAACCGTCTGAGATAATTACCATGTCTGCATTGGTTTTGTCTCTGCAGCAACTCTGACCAAGACGTTTGTCAAATACGGTTTTAATTTTTTCTTTAAATTTTCTCCTCGTATATATTAAAGAACGAAAAAAGTTTTGTTTGTCTCATTTCCATCGAACTCTATTTTTGAAAATTGCGAAGTTTGCATTACAAATTATTTGCATCAAAACATAACCTATAAGATTAATTTTAACCCTTATTAAAAGTATACAGCGCAGCGTAGAGAAATCAATGACCTTCATAAACAGCAAGAATAGGTTTTCAGAAATGTGTAAATGTATCTATCACCATTTATTTTTAAAATTTGATTTGGAACACCAATAATTTGGCCTTCAGCTTAGAATTGAGCAGCAACGACTGCTAGTAATTCCAATTTTTTAGTATTTAAGAACCTCCGCTCTGTACCTTCATTATCTTCAAGTTCACGTGATTGAAAAGGCCAAATAATAATATTTTTCCATATTAAGAGTAAAGAGAAACATTTTCACAAATGTTTAGCTCACTCAGAGGGAAAATTTGTTTTCAACAGGTTTATTCAGAAATTAAAGCTTTGGCAAGCGTAAAAAATATATTTCATTTGCAGGAGCGTAACGATAATTTGCCATTTAATTTTTATTTTTTACTTTACCTTCTTGAGCGTTACCCAACTCTTGGTGACACAGGATAAGTAACATTCTTTGGATTTTGACTTTGAAATGGTGTCACGAAGGTTAGGGAAATCAGGGAGGTTTTGTTTTTCCACAGTTACGTACAGGTATTTTCAAATATAATAATCTGTGAAAATATTAGGAAGTTCAAGAATTTACAAACGGAAAAAATACTGGTAACACTCATTTGAATGAATTAAATTTCTAAACAAGATTACGGATATTAAATTTGCTAAATAAAACTTTTCTTGCAGACTAACTCCTCAAACAGTAATGAGTGATTGCTGCATTTCCGTAGGATAATCGTGTTCTGACATATTCAACAAAACCATTTGGATTGTACAGTCGGTATCACTTTAGATGGTTTAAAATGAAGGGATTCTCGGAACAACGCTTTGACAAAAGATCCTGACTATTAATACTATAAACTTAAACAAATTGATATCCTTCCTTAAGAATTAAATGGAGTCAAATGCAAACTGCTGACACATACTTTCCCTCCATGATATTTAAATTTACAGTTTTCCATATTCAACAAAACTAATTATTTTTCTCATCACCATACATCAGCATAGGCTAAGTAAGTGGTTAGAAACTTACAATACTTAAATATATGTAAAGCCATTTGACCATTACGATTGAGTTTATACAATATTTATTTAATGCGATTCCACGTTTATATTTTGTTCCCAGGTGTTAAAAATTAGAAGTGAATGTCTAATTTAGTACTGAATAGGTTTTATTTGCTTGTGGCTTACGATTTGACCATTACGATTGAGTTTATCCAATGTTTCTTAAATGCGTTTCCACGTTCATAATTTGTCCCTAGGTGTTAGATAACAGAACATAATGTCTTATTTTGTACTGGATAGGTTTCATTTTCTTGTGGCTTACTATACTCTATAAATTACTTCATGAAAATTGTGCGTTGTTGCATACGTATGTCGTTTTGTAAAATTATTTATTTCGTAAACAACAGGAGGAATAAATTTCTGTTTAGCTTTAAGTAATAGTGTGATACGTCTTTTAAGTGATGTGTATGGTTGTATGCGATTGTGCTCGTTGGTTCTCTTTATTTTTGAATTTGAATGTCTTGCTTGTTATGGCCACCAAGATTCAGTTTATACAATATTTATTTAATGCGTTTCCACGTTTATAATTTCTTCCCAAGTGTTAAAAATTAGAAGTGAATGTAATTTTGTACTGGAAAGGTTTCATTTGCTTGTGGCTTACTATACTCTATAACTTACTTCATGTATATCGTAGGTATGTCGTTCCATAAATTATTTATTTCGTAAAAAACATGAGTAATACATTTCTGTTTAGTATCGAGTAATAGTCCGATATACGTCCGTTATATGATGTGTTTGGTTTTATGCGATTGTGCTCGTTGGTTATCTCTATTTTTGAATTTGAATCTCTTGCATGTTTTGACCATTATGATTCAGTTAGTAGGACTGGTTTATACAATAGGACAATTTATAGGACTGGTTGACGCCATCTTACGAGACGGACGCATCTGGTTGTGCTCTTGATATTTTGTGATTATATACCGTTTTTAGTGATTTGTCTGTGCCTAGTGTGTTTTAAGTGTGTTCATTACTTATTGCAGGTTAGCTGAAAACATAATTCCAACCGATTTTCTTGCTATAACCAAGACAAAAAAAATTACGAATTTTAAACGGACATTCAAACGTCAACGAACTTTCAGATTTACGAGGTGCTGATAAGTGTCAAAACATATTCACGGCTCAGTTTATTTTCCAATATTAAATCACTGTGCGAATTAATTTTCTGAAAGCTTTATTGTATTTTCTGTGAAAAGTGACAATTCCGTTGTTTTGAACGTTACGAGAACAGTGTATCAAATAGTTTGAATTTGTGTTTCAAATCTTATTCTATACAACGAAGACAAACTTTCAGATAATATCTTTATCTAATTACGGTAAAGTATAATCTACTGATTGTATTAAACAGTTGCAGCTTAAGTGGACGAAATTCTACGTAGCCACATTGCCAAATTTCGTAAGTCAAGTCGTCTTCAATAGATTTTGTGAGTAGCATACCTCCTCGTTTGTATATTGAATCTTACTTTTTAATTTATTGAATACACATCGATTTTACACTTTTAACATATAAAGCTAGGTTATTGTTGCTCTTATCTGGGTTTTCTTGTATTTATTCCAATTTTTATCACGTACATTAAAACGCATTCGTGACATGGCTACTGCTCTATCTACTCCTTTTACTCTCTACACTCTCAAAGCCGACCTTCTGAGGGCCTCCACACACGTAAACAATAATTTAGATCAACATATCCGAAGGTTGGAAGAGGTCGTTCTCTACACAGACGGTTGGGTACAAGTCGGCAACACAGCGAATAATACCAACCGTACACCCGTGACTGAACAAAAGACACAGGCACCGCATCCAGTCACAACTCAAAACAAATTTAGTGTTTTAGTTTATGAAACAGATTTTCCTCGCCTTCCTTATCCTCACCACCCTTCTCTACCATCGACAAATTCATGCACAAACCAACGCAAACAGGCTAGGAAGCGCGTCAAAACCAAAACACGTAAAGCTGCGCATCCTAGCTCACTTGAAAACAAAGACATTCCTACTGAACCTAAGAAACAGGTCCTTATTTTAGCTGACAGTCATGGCTACCATCTCTCCTCCATTCTCAGTAGGAAGTTACCCTCCAATTTCTCAGTCTCATCTATTTTTAAACCTAACGGGAGGTTTGCAGATGTGACTGCAGAGTTGGACACCCACACGAAGACACTGACAAATCAGGACACAGTCATTATCATAGGAGGGCAGAATGACATTAACTTGGGCGGTAACTTTACACCTGAGCAACATGTAAACAAATTACAATGTGCCGCCCAAAATACTAATATTGTAGTCTCGACTCTGCCCTTCTGCTACAACAGACCAACACTATGCAGCGAGATTAAGCACTCAAACCAACGATTAAAACTGCAACTGAGAGAAACAAATGTCACACTTTTTGAAATGAATTTCCTCTCAGCAAAACACTTCACCCGGCATGGTCTTCACATGAACCTTACTGGAAAACATGCAGTCGGTAACAAGCTTGCACAATACATCATCAACTCCAGTCCTACGCAGTCTCCTGCCAAAAATCCATCCCTTCCACCTTCCTTACGTTCTCCACCTCCCACCCTTGTTTCGAGCCCTGTTGCCTCTTCCTCTGAACCTACTCCCGTTTCTCCCATTCCCACTACCAATTCATCTACACCTGATGCCCCATCTTCCACACATCCTGTCACTGTCGGGACACACTACAACCTTCGACCACGCACTCGAGGTAAAAATGGAGTAAATATATAGCAACTACAGTCAGATGCAGCAGAAAAACATTCGTGTAGGTACTTGCAAAAAATAAACATTCTTCACCATAATGTTCAATCCCTTTCCAATAAAACTGAGTTTATCGAGGCAGCTCTACAGAGCGATCTAAATCAAATGGATGTTCTTTGCTTTACAGAACATTGGTTATCTCCTAATGAACTAAGCATTTTCCAAATTCCAAACTTTTACCTCGCAGGCTTTTATTGCAGAGAGAGAGAGAGAATGGCATAAAGGTCCTACGTAGGGGGGTTCTTGTATTTACGTTAGAAGTAATATTGATTCTATCCCCTTGGCGGAATTAAATATGTATTCCATTGAAAATATTTTCGAAATTTCTGTTGTACATCTTACTTCACTAAAAGTGATAATACTTTGCATCTATAGACCTCCAACAAAGAGAACTGCAGATTATATTTTGTTCTTAGAAAACCTGGAGATAACACTTAATAAAGTCAGCAATCACTCTTTTGAATCCATTGTTGTATGCGGAGATTTTAACATTGATTTTCTGGTCGGATCCTGCGAAAAAGAACAGTTTCTCCATTTAATTAATTCCTTCAATTTAGATATTACAATTAATGTACCTACACGGATAACACTAAATTCGATGAAGGCCATCGATCAAATTATAATTTACTACTACTCGATATGAAGTTGAAACAAAAGATTTAGGATACAGTGACCACGATGCACAAATTCTTACCATTATAAGAAATGCGAACACTGACACAATAAATATTACAGATATGACTAGATTATTTACTAAAAGTAAAATAAAACGATTCATAGATTACTTGATGCAGGAGTCATGGGACGCGGTTTATAATACTGTTGATACAAACGATAAATATCATTCGTTCTTTTCAACGCTTTCACTTCATTTTAACACTTGCTTTTCTCTTCAAAAAAGAAAATTAAATATTTCACGGAAAAGCAATTCTTGGATAACACAAGAGATTAAAACATCATATAAAAATAAGCGAATTTCTTCTTTCATTTCTAAACGTCATAACATATATCAAGAATTCCTTCTCTAGTTTAAAAAAATACAAATCATTGTTAAGAAAAGTCATAAGGCAGGCTAAAATCATTAAACACGATCAGGATATTTTGAACTCAAAAAACAAAAAAAGCAATGTGGAATATAATAAAAAATACGACCAAATCAACTAAAAACCCTGTAGAGAATGTTGTTTTAAAATATAACGATATAAATGTGAACGATCCGGCAACAGTGGCTAGTCTCTTTAACCAATACTTTTCCGAGAATTGCTGTCGATCTCGCTCAGGGTCTTCAGCCAAAAAATTCAATAATAGACAGTTCACCCAAAATTTTAGACACGATGTTCGTTTCCGAAACATCTTCCTATGAAATTCTCAAAATAATCGGTTAACTAAAAAATAAATATTCGTCCGGTTTAGATGAATTTCCGGATGCTTTGTTAACGATCTGTGCGTATGCCATGATACACCCGTTAACTCACATATTTAATTCATCGTTATGCACCGGAACGTTTCCAGATATTTTCAAAACATCTAAAATTGAGCCGCTCTTCAAAAAAGGCAACAATGATGAAATTCAAAATTATCGGCCCATTTCTCTTCTATCAGTTTTTTCAAAAATATTATAGAGACTTTTTTACGTACGAATGGAAACCTTTCACAGTAAACACGCTTTCAGATTGCCAACATGGATTTAGAAAATGAAAATCAACGGAAACAGCTATATTTTCTTTTCTTAAAGATGTCGCCTCATCATTGGATCAAAACGAGACACCTATTGGATTATTTTTAGATCTCTCAAAAGCTTTTGACGTCATTGATCATAACATTTTACTTTCAAAATTACCTTCATATGGAATCCGTGGTATTGCTCTAGATTGGTTATGTTCGTACCTTAAACAACGATCTCAGAGCGTGGAAATACCTTACTGGAATGATGGAACATTACGTACGCACCTTTCCGATTCTTTGCCCATTGCACGTGGAGTTCCTCAAGGATCGATTTTAGGCCCTATTCTGTTCCTACTTTACGTAAACGATATGCCCTCGAGGATTCGAAACGGAAGAACGGTTCTCTTTGCAGATGACAAGAACATCCTTTGCAATAAAGAAACCGTAAATAGTACAATATCAGATTTTCAAATTGGTTCCGAAATAACAAATTAATAGTAAACGAAAAGAAAACGGTTTTAATGCAGTTTTCCATTTCAAATAAACAATTCTGTGCTCCATTGAAAATGAACGGTGTACCATTGATGTTAAGGCAACAAAATTTTTAGGTCTCTCAATTCAGTCAAACCTTAAATGGAACGTGCATTTAAATGAATTGAACACAAAATTAAGTTCATTATGCTACGCGTTCAGAATTCTTGCAAATTCAGTCAGTCTTCATGCTGCTCGTTGTGTATATTTTGCGAATGTTCATTCCCGCCTGAGGTATGGCATAATATTCTGTGGAAATACATCTTATAGCTCCCAGACTTTTAGATTACAAATCGAATTGTACGAATAATCACCAAATCCCACCCACGTGATTCATGTAAGCCTCTCTTCATTGATCTAGGAATTTTACCATTACCTTGTCTGTTTATTTACGAATCAGTTGTTTTTGTCAAAAATGACTTGCATAAGGGCGGGAATATATTTTCAGAAAACGCTGATGTCTATTACTATAACACTCGACGTATTAATCATATCTATCAGATGACAGTATCAACAGCTCATTACAAAAAACTCATACAATACATGTACATTATTTTACAACACTTTGCCAGACGACATTAAACGACTAAATTCGATAGAAAAGTTTAAATCCCAAGTGAAATCGTTTCTGCTGCATAACTGTTTCTATACAATTAGAGACTATATTGAGCATCACAAGAAAAGTAACATTAATTTTAACAATGATACATAATGCATTATTTACCATTTGGACTGTATACATGTGTATAAACAACCTGTATCAAGTATTGTACTACAGCCTCCGGGTCAATGACCCCCATCTCGATCAGATTTTTCGTCCAGTTTCCCTGATCCATTGAGCAAATGCTGAGATGGCTCCTTGTTTTGCTTCTGGACATAAATGTAACTTCACTTTCTGTGCACATCTTCTAGAATTCAGTGGGAAATACAATTATTCAAATTATCGTTTCCATGTTGTCGCGGCAGGAAGTATTATTCCGAAGGACAACATGGATAAGAGCCAAAATTTATTGCTTATTTATCCTTGAAAATAGATTTTATTACATGGGAGGGTTTTTTAAAATTTAAGTAGTATATGACTTAGTGTAGGAATCACAGAATTTTGAAAATGTGCACACAATTCATTTTTCCCCATAGCACGTCATACGCAGTTTGAACTGTTTTTTTGACGTAAAATAAATAAATAAATATTTATTTAATGCGTTTTAACATTCATTATTTGTTTCTAGGTGTTAAAAATTAGAAGTGAATGTGTAATATTGAATATATATGTATTTTTGTAATAGGCTTTAGTGTTTTGAGGTCGTTGGTACTCTTCAGTAATATCCGCGAAAGTCGTGCGGGTTGCATAATTAATTGTGTTTGACTTTTTTTCGTAAACCGCATGAGTAATAAATTTAATTTTAGAGTAATAAATTAGTAATAAATATTCTCTAAACATTCGTATTAGTTTTGATCGATTGTGCTCATTTTTTGAATTTGACTGTCATGCTAGCCCAACCACCTTTAATTCAGAAACGGGAGGAGTAATAAATTTAATTTTTGGGTAATAAATTATTAATAAATGAGTACTAAATATTCCATTTGGTTTGATGTGATTTTGCTACGGTTGTTGTGCCATGTTGACATGGCCTGCACTTTGCACTGGTCTCCTTCTTCGTTTGCAGTAGTTTTGATGCAAGGTTAATTTAAGAACCGATGGCTCAAATTAGTTCTTATGTAGTGAACCTACACTTGTACTTCTTTAAATCAGGTTTTTTCTTAGCAAGCCTTGGCGCGCGCGCGCAACTTCCTTCCCCCCCCCATGCACTTCCAAGAGCCCGCCAAAGGCCTTGGGACTGGTAGATGATAAATATATGTGTAACAACGCAGACGGAAAATAATATAATTATTAAAATTTCTCTCAAACTTCGTTCCCGTTTTGAGCAAGAATGACAGATGTTTTCTTTGCTTGATAAAGTCATAATTGTCATAATTATCGCAGATACACATATGTGGGTGTGTTTAACAGATGTTGAATGTTTTTCAATGTATATTTTCTTCAATACGTAATTAATCTGACAAGGTACCTGGCTGCTGTGGCCATCCTGTGCTCTGCAACATGATTAGGCTTGATGAGGCCGACAGGTCCGTTTAAGAAGCAACATCAACCTCTCAGAAATCACAGGCCGGTTGGTCCATCAAGGTTGGTCCATCAAGGTCAGCAATCTTAGATGTTGTTGTAAGCAGGAAAGGGAGTAAAGCAACAAGGTCTCTGTTTCCCATAAGAAGGTTTTGTGTAACTATTGAAACCTTGTTGGGAATTATGGTATCCTCTTTTTCAGTGAAGTAAACAAGACGTGACTACAACAAAGAAGGATTTTCTCAGGGAAAGGGGGGGTTATCCCCGCTAAACATGCGCACCTGTGTTCAGTGGTTTCTCCGGTAATCTAAATGCCCGGCTTGCGACGCCAAGGAATTGCGTTGTTTCGTCGCAACGTAGAATAAGGATTTTGATTGGATTCGGGGAGTGGATGACGTCATCTTAGAGCAAAAATGGAACAAAACTAGCGAGACGTCATGACGCAGTGACGCCTTGGCGCAGTGATCGCTGGAGGTGCGTAAGGTGCGTGCGTTTTACATAATAACACAACTTGATCACTTGGTCGCTATTGCTTGACTTCTATACTTCACTTTGACTTGGCCACTCAACTTACACACGCACGTTTCTTGCTTACGTGCCGTTGCTGAAGTACTGCAATATATTATGCGAATATCATTGCGCTAACTTGACATGGCATTGGGGTAGCAGCTAAAAAGCGTTTTCCATCCGCCCGCATAGTACTAAGTGGTGTCATTCGCCGCCGGGATGTTTGGTCCCGTAAAGTCGCTAGGGTAAATGGCGACATGGATGTGGCAAAAGCGCTCGGGTTCATCTTTGTGGACCCCAACGGGTGGATCTTGGAGAGCGTCCTAGGTCGGGACGGCGTCCACCTCAACCGGAGGGGCGTTGCGGCACTCAGTGGCCTCTACACCAGAGATGCTGAGTTCTACACTCACCCTCCTGTCGCCCGTTGACGCTGTGAATGTCCGCCGGTCTCGCGCTTTACGGTCGAATTATACCCACGGGCAGTGGCGATAGGAATGGGGGCGGAAGTTTTCGCTCCGCTGTCGGAAGCTTCATCGGAAATGTGTGTGACGGTGTCTCCACCGTCACACGTCAGGCGGAAACGGCGGTGTCGGCAGAGGCGGCAGAAACGGCGGCGACGGCGGAGACGTTAACGGCGATGCGGGAGAAGACGGACACTACGGCGATGCGGGACGGAAGAGTGGTCACCGTGAATGATCAGGTGAGAAAAGGCTTCTCAAGGCTGTTGCAGGTGAACTGTTGCAGTATAAAAAATAAAGAAACCGAGTTTTGGAATTCAGTAGATGCTTGTGATCCTGATGTAATAATAGGAACAGAATCCTGGAAGAGATAGCTAACTCTGAAGTTTTTCGTCCGAATTACAGGTCTTTTAGGAGGGATAGAATTACTAGAGGCGGGGGGATATTTATTTGTGTTAAGAACGCAATAGATATAAGGAGAAATTGGGTCAGTAAAGAATTTGAGATAATGGGGAAATAAATATGTGATTCAGGGAGTGTATTAGAAATTGTTGCTTGCTAAAAGCCATCGCGATTTTGGAAGCCATTTCTGAGAAAATAGAAAACGCCAATAGTCATCCTATAGTTATTGCTGGTGACTTGAATACTCCAGACACAAATTGGAAAGGCGCCGTGAGCGAAGCGAAAGTACAACAGTTAGTGAACAGACTCGTCTGGGAAGGGGGATTAGCGCAGGTAGTAGATAGACCCACGCGGCAGGAAGCGCTTCTAGATGTTTTCTTAATTAGGCCTCCAGAGCTTTTCTTATCTTGCGACGTCGTTGATGGCATAAGCGACCACAAAGCATTGTTAGTAGACTTAGACATGAGTATTTTACAGAAAAGAATTCCTAACGGAACCAAAATATGGCAGTTCAAGAAGGCTAATACAGAGGGGCTTCAACACTACCTTAGAGAACAGTACGATCATTTTCTGATAATAGAGGGGGATATGGAGGAAATTGGTCACGCGTTTAAGAGCATTCTAGACAATGCATTGCAAACGTGTGTGCCGTGCAAATTCTTAAAAAGTAACTCAGATCCAGAATATTACAATGCGTAAATTCGTCGTATGAAGAGAAAAACTAGAAAGGAAAAATAGACATCTTAGTGAAAATCATAAAATATATTTTCGTAATTGTTCGAAAGAATTAGAGCAGGAAAAAATTGCGTAGGAGACATTTTTAAAGCATATTCTCGACAGGGAGGGAAATAATTGTTCGAGGTTTTTCAAATATCTTCGCAGAAGAAAAAGAAATAAAGAAGAAATTCCTATCGTTAGAGATACCAAGAACACATTACTAATAGATGATAGGAAAAAAGCGAACGCATTTAATGTCTACTTCTGTTCAATTTTTAAAACAAAATCTCACCACACTCAGATATAGAGAGAGACTATACCATATCAGTTTAATATAGACGTAAATGTATTGCGAAAACGAATTAAATCTGGAAAATGGAAAGTCGTGGGGTCTAGATGCCATTTCAACTGACATAATTCAACTCGGTGGAGAGGAGTACTACCTTATCTAACAAGATTATTCCAAATTCAGATCAACAATTCAAGCGTGCCCGACGATTGGAAGCTAGCTACCGTTGTTCCGATTTTCAAGAGTGGTGACAGAAATGTTTTAGCCAATTATATCCCGGTAAGTCTCACGTCAGTGGTATGCAAGCTAATGGAACACTTGATAACTAGCTATATTAGACAAGAATGGTAAAAGAGAATAGCTATTTCAGGGACAGCATGGTTTTAGGAATGGTTTCTCTTGCGAGAGTCAGATAGTATCATTGTTTCAGGATATAACAGATGAAGTTGATGATAGTGGGAAAGTGGACGCCGTAATAATAGATTTTGCTAAGGTATTTGATGATGCCCCACACGATAAACTGGTTCATAAATTAATGCAATCGGGTATTGACAGCAAAATTATTGGATATTTTGCAGGGTGATGTAGGCAAATTAGATTTATGGGCGGAAAAAATTAGCATGACAATAAATAGTTCGAAAAGCAAAACCATCACGGTTGGTAGGGGTCGCAAATATAGTGAAACTCAATATCGTTTAGGCAACGAAAATATTCCAAGACTCTTGTCTTGTAAGTACTTGGGAATAATTTTTAATAGCAAACTGAGTTGGGAAAATCAGATAAACTGTGTCGTAGGGAAAGCCTGGAGGTCCTTGCATTTTACTATGTGAATACTAAAAAAGAGTACTGCGAAAGCGAGAGATTTAGCTTACTTATCTCTAGTTCTCCATTAATGGAATACGGAGCGGTTTGATGGGACTCATATAGAAATTCAAAAAAGGAATCTTTGGATAGAGTACAGAGAAGAGCGTATACATTTACATTTCGAAGCAATAGGAAGAATGTAGAATGTGAGTCTCTAGAAATCAGGAGGGTTAAGGCAAGACTCTGTGCCCTGTACAAAGCGTATGCCGGTTATCCAGCTTGGAAAGATATCTACACCCGACTCGGTAGACCCTCGTACTTTAGTAGAGGGGATCACAAGCAGAAAATTCAGTTTAGACCACAGAGAACAGATGTTGGAAAATTTCCTTTACAAATAGAACAATAACGGACTGGAATACGTTACCTGCGACAGTCCTGGAACCCTTTATTTATTTTTATTTATTTATTTAATTATTTATTTTACGTCAAAAAACAGTTAAAAACTGCGTATGACGTGCTATGGGGAAAAGTGAATTGTGTGCACATTTTCAAAATTCTGTGATCCCTACACTAAGTCATATACTACTTAAATTTTGAATTTTGAAAGGGAGAAAAAAAGCAAAAAAACTCCCATGTAATAAAATCTATTTTCAAGGATAAATAAGCAATAAATTTTGGCTCTTATTACTTCCTGCCGCGACAACATGGAAACGATAATTTGAATAATTGTATTTCCCACTGAATTCTAGAAAACGTGCACAGAAAATGAAGTTACATTTATGTCCAGAAGCAAAACAAGGGGCCATCTCAGCATTTGCTCAATGGATCAGGGAAACTGGACGAAAAACCTGATCGAGATGGGAGACCTTTCCTCTAGATGTTCAAAGTTTTAAAAGTAAATTAGGTAATGATATTTGTAAACTATATTAATTTAATAAGTTAGGCTTATTATAACAGGTACTTTTATTATTATTATTATTATTATTATTATTATTATTATTATTATTATTATTATTATTATTATTATTATTATTATTATTATTATTGTTGTTGTTGTTATTTTATTGCTATTGTTATTATTAGTATTATGATAATTACTACTAAGTGTATTGCTTTATTAAATTAATAATTATATTCAAGTAGTATTGTATTGAAGTGTGGTGACGTTGTGAAGTGTAGTGCAATAGAAAGGTAGAAAGAGAAGTGAAGTGCAAATGTTGTGAAGTGAAGGGAAGTGAAGTGAGGTGAAGTGCAGTGTAATTTAAAAGTCGTGTATTGAATAGTTTAAAATAATTGTGCAGGTCAGCTATAAAATGTACAGTTAATTCTATTATTGTTATTGCTCTTATTGTTAGCATTACTATTATTACTATTATTATTGTCTTAAAATAATTTAAAGTTAAATTTTATTTATATTTCTTATTGTAATTTGTAAATTGTAGTGTTCTGCCAGCAGGTTGTAAAACCCTACCTGCAGAAATAATAAATATTTATATCTATATGTTTGAACTGCGCAGTCGCCATGGGCGTATTGAACGGCGAATCGATCTGAACGGGTCACCTAGAATAGGGAACGAAACTTCAGTGGTGGGCAGTCAGTCAGGAAGACAGAGCAGGAAGGGACGCCACGCTCAGCGGTGGCAAAGGCGAGTGAGGAGATGGCAGAAAGAAAATCCGATGGCAAAACGGTACTGGAACGAGTGAAAACAATAGTATGAGAGTAATGAGGCGATATGCTAAGTGGGGAGTAAAGAAAGAACAACAGGATAAGTGAAAACGAGAACAGAACATAGCGGATTTGGCGACTCGTGTTCGTGTGGGGACGAAGCTAATAAGGTGAGCCTTGTGCAATGCAGGTGTGGAACAATAGCCAGACTACGTCAACAAACCAAAGACCTGTGGAATAACAAACTAATATTTTCGTGGACGGTGTACAACAGACATGTGGGGAGTGAATAATTGCTTAGGTGGACGGTAACCCGGTAATATGGTGAGCCATAAGCTAATGCATGGGACATGAACAATCGGAGTGAGAATAAATGGTGCGTTGTCACCGCCAAGCAATACAGCGGACTGAAGAGAGAGATCAATAGTGCATGCAGCGAGGCGAGTGTCATCCCGAAGAAAAATTCTGTAGCCGCCATTTGAGGTTCTACACCCGGCCATGGACGCGCTGGAGAGCAGGGACGTCGCGCTTGAAGGTCGCCCCGCCTTTTTCCCACCACCGGCGGCGGTGATGGCAGCGTGGGGCGTCGGTAATAAAGCTTCGTCAAATAGTAAGATCGCTTCCTAGTGAACTTTATTTACTCGATACAATTAGGTCATGCAATGCTAAGGGAAGGTAATAGAATTTGAGAGGGGGAGAATGTTGGTATTATATTCAACGGTAAGCCCCGGAGTGAATAATTATTGGAAAGAGAGGGCAGTTATATCTGTAAACAGAAAAAAAGGTAATTCATGTTTGTAAGTAATTTATTAAGTCTGACTATTTTGTTCATACGGAATGCAACCCAAACAGAAATGGGAACTCCCACACAGTATTAAGAAAATCTAAGTAGTTACCGGCCGTAATTGTGTATTAGAATTCATATTTCTATTAGCAGTAATTTTAGTAGTTCAACTTGTATCAGTGGCTAATGAATGTTACATCTCCTTTGTTTATGTTCAATAAAACAAAATTTAAATTGCAATAAAGTGGTACTGTTTTGCAATGTATTTTTCCATGTTTGTGCAACCCCCTATGAGTCCATTCACGAAAAAAGATCTGTCCTCTTCTAATCATCAAATATTCGTTGTAGTGATGGACCAGATATTGGTTCACTATATATATATATATATATATATATATATATATATATATATATATATATATATATATATTCTAACACGCCCACCTACTACCTTCCAGTCGGTGGCGATAGAGCGTGAAAGAATGAATGCTCGTGAAGCGAGCTTTGAATTCTCAGGAAGCAGGATCTTTCGGGTATGAGAAAGGTCTGAACCCTTGACACAATGAATTAGGTAAAATTCTGGTAAAATGAGCATATATTCAGTGAAAAAAATTACACAGTGGCACAAATATACAATAAAGTATGCACTTTGCGTAGATGGTCACTGCAAAGAAAACAGAAAACAAAAAGAACACAACCACAAAATGTATTGGCGTCACCTCGACTGCCTGAATACTTCAATAGTTACTATTCACAATTCTTTTGCTTCTACCTCTTTCTGAATTACTTTCGTGTACCTCATTCAACTCTTGCTATTCTTAAGTGTTCTTCGTGCCCTTTAAATGATTCTCTACAATTATTCTACCATGGACTGTTCACAGGTGTCAGCCTTAAGCTGCACATTTACTACAATGCTGTGAACTCAAACAAAAGAACGAACGTGACACACACGTTACTTAAATTGGACCCTTTACAAATTATAACTAATTATCCCCTGACATAATACAATGAAAGCATGACTTTCAAATAAGATCACTTTTACACTACATGAAAAATCATAATTCACTCTAGGAAAATTGTACAAGGTATGACATTCGAACGAATTTACTAGTGCGTACAGCGAATGAAATCTAAACTGCCGCTCATACGTTCGGAATATTTCTCCCAGTTTCTTATTTGGAACTTTCACCTATTTTTAGAACGCTTCGCCTGGTATTTAAAAGCTACACGATTTCCCAACAGATTGCCGCATAGAAGTTGCCAGTTCTTTACCTCGACATCTCCTTCCCGCTCGCCATCAGTTAACCTTGGGATTTTAGGTCGCTCGCAGTCCTCGCCGCGCCACTTGACTGGTTCGATGTTCCACGGTTGTACCACTCGGGAGAAGGACTCCCGATCTCCGGATCCCGCCACTCGTCCAAATTCCAGACCCTTCTTTCGATATCCGGGCTCGTATCATCCACGTATTTGGTCCAAGTCTAAGAGCCGGCGCCTCGCGCCAGCCGAAGTCGAAGAACTCACAGGGAGTGGTTTAAGTATTCGTTTCGTTGTATGCTAGGCTTGCGCCAATTTGGACCCCATTATCCCGAGGTGGCGGGGATGATCCCGAAGGCGGCGGACTTCCACCAGGGTGAAACGTTAAATGTGTCTGGTTTTACAGCCATATGCAAAACTAAAAAACGTAGAGGGGAAAGGGGTAGGTACCCGGGGGGTGTTGCGTGCATATTTCGGGATAGGTTAATGCAATTTATTTATGAAATTGCTACAAACTCAGATAATTTTCTTTGTATTAGACTAGTAATGCAAAATACAGACATCGCAATTGTATTTATATACCGTCACCCACAGGGCTCGCGTTATTATTCTCCAGAAGCTTTTGGCGAAATCAATAATTTCTTAGACTCGTTGAAGCAAAGGTATCCGAATACTGATTTACTAGTCTTAGGTGACATGAATGCTCGAATTGGCCATGAGCAGGAAGTATTTTCAGAGTTCGATCGGCAAGAAGCGAGAGCTAATTCTAGAAAAAGCAAAGACTCAGTCATCAATAATGATGGTCAGGAATTATTAGAATTATGCGAGAGATTTAATCTCGAAATCTTAAATGGCAACTATGGACAGGATACTGAAGGGGAACTAACTTTTATTAGTGGTAATGGAGGCAATGGAGTAAGTGTAATAGATTATGCTCTGTTGTCTCATGAAAGAATAAACAATTTATTAGATTTTGGAATCGAATTACGGACAGAATCCGACCATTTGCCTGTGTGCGTTCATTTATCAATAAATGCTACTGAACTGCCACCGGCAGTGGAGCGGGCGGGAGCAACGAACGTCACAATAGCAAGACGACGGTTTGTGTGGAAAGAGGAAAAGGGACAGGAATTTGCAGAGTCTATTCTTAACTCTGCAGGGTGGTCACGTGAGGAGCGGTCACCGGAGAGGCAAACAAAGAATTTAGAAAGGCGGCTCTATCGCTCAGGGAAGGGCTTGCGAATGTGGGGGAGGGGAGGAAGGGTACTGACCCAAGGGTGGTTAAGCGAGGAGTGTCGGGAGAGCAGGCGTAAAGCAATAGTAGCCTTAAGGATGTTCAGAAACAGTGGAACTGCGGAAGCGAGAAATAGTTACTTGTTACTACGTAGGCAATACAAGGCCACAATTCAGAAATCAAAGAAATCTTGGCAGGAGAGTGAGACAGCAAGAATAGAGGATATTTTAAGAAACGATCATAATAATTCAATTTGGGCGCAGCAAATGCCGGAGTCCTAAGAGAGGTCGGTAGTGTAGGAATTTGGAAAGATTTTAAAATGAAACCCATTAAACTTTGGATTAAATTAGCAGGTGAACAGGCTGACACACTTATACATAGATGTTTTCGAGTGCAGTTACAGGGAAGCAACCAACGCCACTGGTCGTATAAAATTAAACTGCTACTGGAACGTGCAGGTCTGGGTGACGTTTCTCCGGAGATGGTGGGAGATAGGGGAACACGTGAGATAGAACGGCTAATTTCGGGTAGACTTGCGGATATTAAAAGGCAAGAGATCCTGGTAGCAACGGCCGAAAAACGTTCGCTAGTTGCGCAAATTCACGCGAGTCCGTTATGGGGTTGCGAACGTTACGTAAACACACTGCGAAAGGACGCAAGAGGGGGATACGCTTGGTTCAGGGTCGGGGGGTGGATGTAACGTAGATTAAAGGACTCTAATGGTAATGGCATCTGTGTGCTTTGCGGTGATAGGGAAGACTGGATCCACATCCTTTTAATTTGCAATGCGGCCGAAACTTGGAGAGGAAAATGGATGGGAATGGGAAATTACTACTTCCAACATAGGAACGTAACGCTCGCCCAAAACATTCTAGGTGATAAAAGATCTAACTTCATGAAAGAATTAGGAACATTTCCAGGAAAGGTTCGGACCATTAGAGAAACTGAAATTAGGGAGTGGGAAAACAGCACTGGTTAGTACGAGCAGAGCCTAGACTGGAGAGAAAT
>BLKR01006935.1:0-47138 GCA_011170035.1 Teleogryllus occipitalis | reverse complement strand
CTGCAATTTTAAATGACAATTTACACAGAATTTGATAATTTACTGTCGTAGGAGATCCATATACCGTTATGACACTGTGTTTTAATGTCATAAAATTCAGCATAAATGATGACCAGTAGAATGGTAAATATATATATATATATATATATATATATATATATATATATATATATATATATGTACATATGTACATATATGTATATAGTATATATATGTATACATATACAGACATATATGTATTCCACAAATTATCTTATCGGTCTATCACCGCTTTCATCATTTAAATTCTTTTTTTTTTTGGTGATATACACACAAATTTTATTTGTCCTATATTACATTGCATAGGAAGATGTGTACAAGATCCTAAGGAAATGCTAATATATAATTAAAGAAAAGAAAGTTAACAAAAATCTCGTAATGTATACTTTTGAATTTTTGAAATCTACAGCAGATTCGTTAGGAAGTCGAAGTAAATATATAATTTGAATTAAGAGAATACTATTTCAACAGAATATTTTAAATAAAATGTAAAGCCTTTTGTTTTCCGAACGAATATTTCTGTCGCAGTCTTCGCGAATTCAAGTTCCTGGCAAATAATGAACTCACATTAAACGGATCTCATCTTAAAAGGGACATTATCAAAGATCTTTCTGCTATATCTGCGTCAATTTCCCATTTCTGCTCCTTAATTGCCAATTCTCTTGGCCCAGAGGGTCAGCCCAATATAACGATTCTCCTTATCAAGGGAACGGCCCCGGGCACGCCTCCCCCTCCACTTCCGGCGCTCCCTCTCGGCCTCCTCTCGGGCGCGAAACCCGATTTGGGCGTCTCACTCGGCGGTGCGCCGCCCGCCCCGCCCCCGCCCCCGCTGCCTCTCCCCTCCCCCGGCGCGGCACCCTCGCCCGCAGTGTCCCTGCCACCAGCGCCGCGCAGCGACTCTGAGCAGGAAGTCCTAAGGTTCGACTCCCGATGGGAGGCGGCTTTCCCACACTGGCGAGGTAGCTAGCTGCTGTCTGAAGCAGAATCCTAGCGGCTAGACGTTCGGTAGTTTTTTGTGGTTTCCTCGATCAATACCAGGCGAATGTCGAAGCAGTACCTTAACAGAGGGAATACAGACCGCGAGCGATCTTTGCTTCCACTTCGTCGTTCAGTCGTCTTCTCTTACACACACACACACACACACACACACACACACACACACACACACACACGCACACACACACGCACACACACACACGCGCGCGCTAACGCTTATCTGGAGAAAAAGACTCGCAACCCGGCATGTAGGTCGGAGTCGGATCTCACCACCCAGAGGGGAAGGAACATTGTACTCCAGGAATAAAAAAACACTCACTACATTAATGTACTGCACTAATGATTATACCTATTGATATGGCCGAAGCATTAATCAACCAACTCCTCGCTGCGCCTCGCCTCGCCCTGTCGCGACTCGCCCTGCGCGAGCGAACACATTTGTGCAGCTTTGTCGACGCAGAAAAAGTGTAATGCCCTTTGACTCCACCGCCGTGTGACGATATCTGCTCCGTATGTGCGTATACGGCGAATCCTGGAACACAAGGGAAAAATATGTCAGAACGTCGTTAGTCTACCTGCGTGCGTGTTGTACATACAGAAATGGAACGTTTATGTTTCATGTCTGATTAAGTTGTTTCAGTTTCCTTACTGCAACGATGTTTAGGTAGCACCCTGCGCCACATCGCGTGTCCTCGTGTGGCCCCCTCCCGCCTCATTCCTTAGCCTTGGTCTACTCTGCCCGCTGTGTCACACTCTTCCAACCCCAACCCATCCCACCTTGCGCATCCTACCTCAGCCAATTGTCATAATCCTCCTAGCGCAGAAATCATATCATCGAATGACACACAACCAAATTTTCATTTTATCACATTCCACTTTATCGCACCCTGTCCCAACCTGCCCCACACTACCCCAAACCCCCGATCCCATCCCATTCTCATCCTATTCCATTTTCATCCCACCCTACCCCATATTCCATGTATCAACCCACACCGTCTCATTTCCTTTCTCCCATTTGCTCAACCGATCCTGTTCCACCCGGTATCGTACTTCATCAGCCGGTACCATTTCTATTCTGCCACTCACACCCAATTCATTCTTCCAGTTTTGCCTCGTCCATCCCTGTATTGTTTCACCACGCCTCACACCGTCCCATCCAGCACCTCTCTGTCTCCTCCCGTTCCACCTCGTCTCGCACAGTTCCAACCCACCCCGCCCCCGCGCAGCCCTAACCGCGTTTCGCAAGCCAACGCACGCGCTCGCGCTCGGCTATTCTTTTATCGTCGAGGTTTAAAGCACATTTAATTGAATGACGGCCCCGCGCTGGCGTTTGCACCGGCGCGGCGAAGCGGCCGGCACCGGGCAGGCGGCGGCGGCGGGGCCGGCGGGGGCGGCGGCGGCGTAGCAGCTGAGCCTGACGCTCCCACGGGCGCCGGCCCCTGCTCCCCTGCCCCCCTGCCCCCCTGCCCCCCTGCCCCCCTGCCCCCTCGGCCCCAACAGGAGCACCACCGGCGCCGGAATGCACTCAATCTTTTTTCTATTGAATAATGCATGGTTGGCAAGACTGTATTTCGCCACGTCGGTTGGCTGCACTTACGTAATTTAAATTTAAATTGCCTGTTTTTTTTCCTCGCGGCGTGAAAACAAAAAAAAATTCCCCATTTTTATTTTACCTCCGCCGCCGGTTCGCACTACGTCGGCGCGCCGGTGCCTTGGTTGCGGACACATGTAAAAACAAGGAGGCCGGGTGGGGCGGGGGGAGGGGGGTCGTTGCTCGCCGCGCGTTCGAATCGCCGCGTAATGCCTTGGAGCGCTAACGCCGGCGCGGCGCTCGTAATCCCGTTAGCCGTTCGAGCCTCGGCGCGCGCATTGGCGCTCGCTGCCGCGGCCAGCGGAGTGGAAGCCCCCTCCCCGCCAGCGCTCTTTTCAGCGGCCCCAGAGCTCGGCGCCTTTTCTGCGTAAGCACACGCTGCCACCGGCGCAGCGCCCGTTCTCACAGAATTTCTATTCTCTCTGTTCTCCGCTGATGCTTTAGGATCTATAAATCACGCCTACTCTCACTTCTACTCCTTTCTGCCCTATCCGTCTCCTTCGATGCCAATGCCCCTTCCGTGGCATCTTCTACTGTTCTACCACTCTCATCTTGCGACTTGTTTCCATCTCTGCTGATTTTACGCTATCCGCTTCCGGCGAGGCCCTCGTCAATTCTACACCTACGCTTTCTGCCTTCCAGTCCTCACTTTAGCCGTCGGGCCTGATCTCACGGCTTCTCTGTTCTCTCCGCTCTCCTGCTTCCGAGCTCGTCTTTTCAACGCCTTCACTTGTATTGCTATACACGTTTCTTCAGATACCATTGTTTCAGTTTCTCCACTGTAAAAAGCCCACTCGTTTCGTGCAAGGTCGTCGCTAGCTATATCTCTGCGTCTTTTTCGTAGCAGCCACTCCCACCGACGTCATGTCTGGTCCGCCGGCATCCAGCCTGCTCTTCTCCGCGCGATCTTTAAAACGTCTCTGCTCTCATTGAGCTTTTTTCTCTCCATTGCAGCTCTATCTCCACCAACGACAAGTACATCTTCGCTCTTCCTGCCATCAGACCCTTTTCCCCTTGCTCTCATCGGTCCCTCTAGTTCTTTGCACCCTCCGTACTATTTGTTTATCCATACGTTCCTCTCACTTCTTTACATCTTTTTTACGGTTACTTTCTTTGTTTGTCACCTCCCCAACCACTCCATTTAGCCCCTTCTCTATTCCCCGCCGACATTGTCTCCCTTATCTCCACTGCCATAACTTAAACCCTTCGGTCCCTATTAACTCTTTCTCCTTCAACTTGACTGGTTCAATTCTCTTTAATGTTCCATCCTCATCAATACATCCTCCGAAGTCATCTATGTCTCCTCTTCTCTTCCCCTTCCCTTCTCCACTCTTCCCTTCCACAGCCACCGCCCTCCTTCATATGTCATAGGATCCTCTTCTTTTCACTTCCCTATTTTTTGGCTATCTTCTCTTCGAGTGACCCCACCTTTCAGACCAAAATCATCTCCACTTCCTCTGCCTCTGAGTTCTCTTCGGAAAGGCTCTTCCTCTTTCATTTCTACATTTCCTGACCCCCGGTCTACCACCACGACCATCACCACCACCACAACCATCACCACCACCACCACCATCACCACGACCACCACGACCACCACGACCACCACGACCACCACGACCACCACTATCACCACTATCACCACTATCACCACTATCACCACTACCACCACTATCACCACCACCACTATCACCACCACCACTATCACCACCACCACTATCACCACCACCACTATCACCACCACCACTATCACCACCACCACTGTCACCACCACCACTATCACCACCACCACGACCACCACGACCACCACTATCATCACTATCACCACTATCACCACTACCACCACTATCACCACCACCACTATCACCACCACCACTATCACCACCACCACGACCACCACGACCACCACTATCATCACTATCACCACTATCACCACCACCACCACTATCACCACCACCACCACCACCACCGAGACCACCACCTCCTTCTCCTTTCTTTTCTTACCTCCCTATTCTCATCCATTCTTCCAAACATCGTGTGTCCACCTCCCGTTCCGCTGCACCCGCTCCCCCCACCACTGGCGCTGCGGGCCGCTTGCGCGCCTGGCCGCGTGGGTGCGCGCGGTGGCGCGCTCTGCTGGCGCTCCGCGGAGGCTGCGGTTGCCTTTTTAGCGGCGCCGGGGATTATTAAAAGGACGCGGTGGCGCCGGCGCGGAAAAGTCTGCGGTGCGCGTCCTTAATCCCCGCGCCTGTTGGCGTAATCGCTCTCCACGTGAGAATGTTCCCGCGTACTTACAACGACCAAAACCGCTGTTCTGTTCGCCGCGTCGGCGGGTCGCCGATGTAACTGCGCTCTTTAATGAGGGCTTGTTTTGTTCTCACTTCCAGACACGCTGCTGATGTTCATTTAATTTGTAAACGCGAACGATACAATAATCCATAATGAATTGCAACAAAAAATATTTTTTTCTCTGAATAAGAATAAAACCATTTCAATGCCAACATTTATTTCCTTCAATACTTCTTTCGTTGGAATGTGTCATATGTACCCAATTATTAATTGCAATATATTATTGAAAGTTATTTTCATACAAAAATAAATTCTAAAAATAATTCTCTACAAAAGCCCCTGCAAGAACAGACAGATCCTATATGGTGCCTTATGTAAATAATATCTTCCTTAGACACATTGTAAATTTGCTACTGACAATAATCTTCAATTGATTTTAACAAAATTGTAAACTTTCCGTCGTGTCATGGGTCTCGACGGATGACAATCACGCGAACAAATTAAAACCAAATTTTCTCTTAGATCGCGTACATGGCCGCAAACACGTTTAATTTAAATGGTCACAACAACGGAAACAAAGAAGATTACTCTCATTACAGAACGTACCACAGAGCCGAAACCTCGTCGTGCACTTCACTGAAGTCATTTACATCTAATTCAAACACCGGCGAGCACTTTATGCTAGTTTCCGTTTGTTTACCGATTCACTGCCTCCCGCCAGAAGGGCGGGCTACGAGGCGTGGGGAGCGGAGCGAGGGACGGGGCATGTGGCGTGCCTCCCTCCTGCCCCATCCATCTTGCAAGCCCCGCGCTACACGCCCTACATCTCCTGCCCCCTCCCCCGCCCCTGCCTCTCCCCCCGCGCACCTGTGGCCGCCCAACAACTTGCTCGCCGTGTTCTAGTTTAACGCGGTTTTGAATCGCAGATCGTCTGCGGCCAGAGCTGTTTGCGCTGACACGTTCTTTGCTCCTTTTTCAGCTCTCGATATCTCGTTCACCGACTTTTCTACGTCACTCAGGAAACTTTCGCTCTAAGTTAATATAAGAAAAAGTTAAAAGATTCCTCTGAAATTTGGAGGATCTCGAGTTGAGCTAGATGGATCGTAGAATATTCATTTCTCAAACATTTGTGTGTACGATTGAGAAGACAATGTTGTTCGCAGACACACTTTTGAAAAAAATCCTTTTTTTCCTTATCAAGAGCCCTCGAAGCCGGTATTTCCAAACAAATACTGAGATTTGCTTTTTACACAATTATTTAACTTACTCATACGAGAACGGAAGAATGAACTAGGAGTAGGAATATTTCTACCACTCTAATTTGTGCTTTGCAAGCAACTGCTAGTTGCTTGCATAGCACGAATGCAACTAGCCTGCCCAATGCAGAAGAAAATCGTAACTTATGTAGTTTGTAGAGGCGTTTGATTCTAGTGAATTCGTAGTTTAATGGGTGTCTATTTATACAACTAGTTACTTGCAACTGGAAAACGTTACGGAACAATACCACACGAAATGGTTTCCTCAAAAGTAGCATGCATACGGGTCAAGGCCAACAAAAATTACTTTCGTAAAACATTACAGCAAATTAAATATTTCACCAAAACCACCCACTTCACTCAATTCACACCAACTTCACACCACCATTCACCGAGAAGTGCAATTTTAAAAAATTTTCACCTGACATATGAAGGGACAAAAGAGAACAATATCTAAATAAATCAGTAGTCGTAGCTACATTCATTAATTCATTTTTTGTTTCATATATTCCCGTATTTTCTTTGCATTAGCAACGTCGTCATTGTAAAATTATATGTAATGTGAAGTGATTTGCATTAAAAGCGTCTTTGATGTTATAAATCGAAAAATTATTAAAAATTGTGAAATGATTACTAATTGTGAAGGGCTAATTTAGATGTTGTTAAAATATGTAAACATTTCGACGTTAGATTTGACGATAAATAACGATAATAATGGTAAACGATACGAACGATAATAACCCGGTGCACCCCTTGGAAGAGAATTGGATCCTGTTAAGGCAAGCGTTATTCTGCTCTTTAGGGCGTGGAGGAGGTCATGATTTAGGGACACCGTAAACACCACACCTACCAAAATTTTATGAATTAATTTGTCTTTGGTTTTAGACGAACGAATTAATAAATCCATTACCAAGTTAAATGTTAGTCCATTACCATTGACACCACAGCAGAGCGTTTATAGTTGAAGGGGTCACCAGCAAAATGTGCCAACTGACAAAAACCTAATTTTACAGGAACCACAAAATCGTGTAATTATCAAAATATTGATAATTTAGATGTAATTGAATGTTTAAATACGTGTATTGTTATACACTACATATCAATCAGGCAATTGACACTAACTTGTCGAGTCAACATAATGGAAGCCAGTTCAAAGCAACTTTAGTCCAAGGGACATTCTTGTAACGTGTTCACTAGCTTTGTTAAATGCTCTTGGTGTGCAGCAGGTGCGGATTCAGCCGATGATTTTGGTGGGAGTCATCATAGATTTTTGGTAAATAATAAACATATCTGTTATTATATTGTACATTGTTTTTGTAGAGTATATGTGGTAGTTATATAGTAATAACAATTATATTGTAAATTCCATTCCAGGTTCCATAAATAAATATTTAAATAAATTTTGTTAAATAAAACGGGGTAACGAATGAAAACTCTAGACCTTGGCATCTCCCCTAATGAATCCAACACTTGCGTGCAGTACCCACGGCAGGTAGCACTTTTGCAGCTTACCGTATTTAGAGGTCTTTTCGCTTGAACTGTGTTCCCCTTGTAGCTTTTGTACTTCTTTCCAGCATCTTTGAGATGCGTATTCTTCAACCTTTGCCAATAATCATAATTTACCTGCCTTATTTATCTTTAATCAGGAGTTTTACGACTTTCATTGCGGGTGGCGTGAGCGCATTGTCCGTAATTTCTATGCAGATAGCACCTTCTACATCTAATACCAACTTTCGAATATAGAAAATAATGCTTTGTAGTAAGTGTACACTCACGACATTACACCAGTGGCATAATTCCCTCTTATACAACTGTTCTACATTTAAATGTAACTTTCGGAGAAAGTGCCAGCACCTTTTGCTGGTGACTCCTTCAATTATAGTAATTAAAAAAGAGAGTATGAAGAGGGGGATAATTGTATGAGTGGTATGTTCAAGAAAAAGAGCGAGTTTTCTTATATTCCATGAGTGCAATTATACCCCTTACGCACGTACACACGTTAAGTTCAGTATTTTTTAATTTACATTTAAGAATAATTAAAATTTTGAGAAATTCAAGTACATCTTTATAATTCGAGGCATGTATTTCGTGACGTCATTTGGCTTCTGAAAAAGATCTACTTTAGTGGACCTTGCATTGTTTCTGTTTCGATGAAATACTTGCAAATGGAAGGTACTGAATATATTGCAGATAAAATATTAAAAGCTGACAAAGTCATGAAAACATTACTGTCTACGAAAAGTAAAGACAGGTATGAGAGAATACAACATGTATAAATATTGAGAAAAAAACTAGTCACTTCTGACAGTTTTGCTATAGAGTACTTTTTAGAACTGGTAAACACAACTGACATTTACAATTTTTACATTCGTAGTCTTAAGACCAAATGTTTACACCTACAATATAAAAAAAATATTCACGTTAAATATTTTGTTGTGAGAAGAAATAAAAGAGATCATCTTTTATTTTTTTAAGATATGACCTCTTTTATTTCTTCTCATAAGAACGTCAACAACACCACATCAGAATTCCCACTATTTTATGTTGTTCCATAAGTCAGATAACTTAACGTTGACTTCCCCAATTTAGTTTTATTCATTCGTTGTTTGAGTTTGTAATGTTGTGGTTTTTGTAGGTACGTAATATGTGATACACATTTTTGTTCATATTTCATGGACAACTGCAAATACATTGGATACGTCTGTGTTATAGTTTCTTAATTACACGATTTCGCTTCTTTTCTGAATTATGATTGGTAGGTGTGGTATTTTAATTGCACTGTAGAATTTTAATTGCACGCGTGCTATTAACATTAATATAATAAACTATTTTTCATGGAATTAATGAGCACATTTAATTAACTAAACGAAACAATTATTTTATAGTACTGGAATCAAACTTTATTTTGAAAATACTTCTGAATGGACTTCAAAAAGTGTAAATATATTTAAACGAAAGAAAAAGTGCAAAATACTTCTGGATATAGGACAATGATAGACATAGTGTGAACATAGGAACAATAGAACAATATTTATATTAAACGAATTCTCATGGACAAAAGAGTTGACGAAATATCAATGTACCAAATAAAAAAGACTATATGTCAGTGGACAAACCGATCTCAAATGGTGATATACAATAGTAAAACATTCTACTGAGAGAGCTGTTTTAGTTGTTTTTGTTTTTTTTTTGCTTCTATTTTAGTTCTCGTTCGGTGACGTATTTGCGCCATTCGCAGAACAGAACGAGGTTTATGTAATGAAAATAGAAAAGTAAACAGCTTCTCTTTAATTCCTAACCAAGTCTGTGATACAGTAGTCATCACATCCACCGAAATGAAGCCGTCAAAGCAAAAGCCGAGAATTTCGTATCCACTCTTACATTAATCTTTACCTATAATATACAAGTGTAATAGATTAGTAACAATGTATGTTTTATTTATTTATTTATTTATTTGAGGTTTGCGCTTCAAAAACCTTGCTTTTTGCATTTAAAATTTCAGATTTCACGAGTTGATCATCTATTCCAAGAACGCTATTCGTCCCTTTGGAAATGTTTTCTTTTCTAGTTTACAATGAGGCGTTTGATAACTTGTTCATTTCGTGGAGAACTTCGAATCTGGGTTGCATGTATATGTTAGTACAAAACATAAGAAAATAAATGTAGTGCTCTTTGAGAAGAACATAATTTCATTGCTAATGAAAAACCTTACTTGCCAGCGTTGGCTACAATTATGGGTCTCAAGCAAAATCACGTCAACTACAAATTACAGTGTCTAATACATCAAAACTCTCCATTAAAAAAGCAATATGAAGTTTTTAATAATAAATCCAAGATTATTGCAACTCAATTGATCCAGAACAAAACCGGATTTAATAGGATTTAATTCATATCTAAGAATACTTTGTAAAAATCTACCACTACATTATGCCAAAGTTGTTCTACTCGTATGTAATAATTTTAGGAAGTACATTTTCAGAACATAACTTATTTTCTAGTACATTTGAACAGTTCCAAATTTTAGAGTCATGCAAGAGAATAAAAATTAAGAGATTTGCTGACTTCCACGTTCAACGAACAGGATTTCAGGGTATTTTAGTCAACTTCTACTCATTATCATAATTAAACAGCAAAATTATTGGTAAGAACACCTGTCACCGTCAGTTAGGAAACACTATAGTGTATCTCACAACCATTGCTGGATCACCCAAGGAAGGGAGTTCGGTTGACACCCGTTTCGGATTCGAAGTGTCATGTAGAGCATTTCATTGCACAGTGGTGCCACAGCAGTCACGTTCATGTCCACCTGGAGAGTGATGTTGGGTCGGAAATGATCGCTGTAATGATTAATGAAATGGCGCAAGCGGAGGGATAAATGGCACGGGGAATGGAAGTAGTAAATGAAAGCCGACGTTGAGACCCCTTTGTTCGCCACCAATTCTACACAGACTAGCTGGGATTTGTAATCTGGTGCCCAGAGATGAGTCAACAGCTCGATGGTCGCAGAACTGTCGTATCTGATGTGACTCTTAACATCAACTTTTTTTGGGAGAGTATGTGCAGAAATGTATCATGACGGAATTTCTTGCAGACAATTAGTTCGGAAATTTATAATAAATAATTTCTCTCTAATTAATGTCAAATCTATTTCCCCGTTAATGAATGGTAATTAGCAGGATATTCAATTAACAATATTTTTAGTCAAATAAAATATTTAACTATTACGAGTTTGATTAATTTCTGAAATCAGTACTATCATTTTTGCGGAGGCAAGAATCCTCTCTGGATTAGTTTCTGATTTTTTCTGGAGCTTATTGCCGCATTTTGGTATTTCAGTCTAAATTGATTACTTTGGTAGTATTTAATTGTGAATCCACTCAGTACAGCTTCTCTTTGCTCTGTTTTTATTTTGTGTTTTGAATTAGGGTCCAAAACTTCCCTCCTCAAATATTTTATCTAACATTCGCCTTCTCTAAGGTTTTAAACTTCGAATTTAATGTTTACTATCCCTCATACAATCTCCCTTATAACGTAGTTGATATGTAATCAGTTGCATCTTTTAATTGAAGACATATTTGCTCACTCTTTACTCAACGACAGTAGTACAACCTTGTGTAATGTTACTGAAGTGTGTTAAATGAAAAATTTTGCAATATCAAATCGCTCCGATGAGTACAATTTCATCTAATAACTATGATGGCGTTTTCGTAAGATGGTTGTTGCATTGAAGTTTGTAATATACCTCTGTGGGAAATGTGTAGCTCATTTATTCTTTGCTGTTCAGGATACCATTCGATCACATACAAGCAATAAGGAATAGCTCCATTATTTAGTACTAGGCATACTTAATATTCAGAAATAACTCTTTTGACTTTTCGAGGTAATACTTTCTTACATTTGTTTCGGCAAAAACTGTAGGGATTATTGATAAAATTCTTTGATTTCCTGTTCTAAAGTCTTATTTAGAAATGTTCAGTAATCCGTAGTAAGTCACCCTACAAAACATGATCAGGGCTATACTTACATTCGATTTATTTCCCTATCAACGCTAATAAAGAGAGCGGCTAAAAATTTTAAGAATAGACGATTAAGCTGATACAAATTATGATGAAACGGCAGTGGAACAACGAGCAGAGGAAACGTCTGAATAACAAGGAACCTGCTGCAAAAGTGCAAACTTAGTATGTTTACCACACATTCCACATGTAATTCTCACGATTTCTACCCCAGAGTGGTATCTACAGAATGACTCAAAGTGACTATATTAAACTGAGTTGCAAAATTCTGTTCGCGTTTTCAAGCGCTTGCCGTCTAAAGCGCCACCCTACCTTACACATACATTGTCGTGCGGCAGTGAAATTTCAGTAAGTTTTCGTAGACAATGTATTCTATCGTAAGGCACTATTTAGCCTCAACTGTTCGTATACCTAGTGTAAAGTATTTTTAATAATTTCAAAACAAAATGGCATCGTCTTGGGCACAAAGAGGCGCGCCTCTCGAGTCAGAAGGCGTTTTTAAATCATATATTGATGTGGAAAGCAACACTACATGGCGCTTACAACGTAGAGGAGTGTGTCGTGATATGAATGAATCGAGAATGGTGGAGTGAGAGATGTGATGCAACTGGATGTTTCCGAGAAATCCTGCTGGAAACTCTCATTATCCACTACAAATTTTACACGTAGTCGGGATTTGAAGCCCTGTATCAAGAGAAAGCCAATTGGCATGCCTGTCACTACCCCACGGGTGTCCTGGTAGTCATTGCCAAATTGATCAGTATCATTGTGCGAGGGAGGCATTGTGTTCAGGCTATGCATTTGTATATGCAAGTCCGCTTCAGAAGCTTCGTAGGCCTTTGAAGGGATCCTAGTCGACGAATTTTAAACAGCACATGAGTGTTAATGGATAATCTGTGTAGGAGTGCTAGGCGACGAACTTTAAACAGTAGGTGAGTGATATGGGTGACCTACGGTGTGGTGGTCTGACCCCCAGCTGGTGAGTTCCGCGCTTTAGATCCCGGCCGATCCATTAAAAAAGGTTGCAGATGACTAGCAGGTGCATAGCAGGTTTTGTATGCATTCTTCCATTTCCACTGTTTTCGATTTCACCACTACTCTTCCAGCATTCATGTCATAAGAACATGGCTAATTAATAGCATTTGTCCCTCCGAATATGGCCATAAGGTATGGGATCAGGCATCGTTATAAAGATATGTATCTACCGAAGTGGTTGGGTGGGGTTACGCTACTTTATGAATAACAATGAAATGGATGTTCTGCGAAGAAAACAGCATCGAGGGTGGGGTTTCTTTTTCAAACGTAGGGGGAACTGTCAAACTGCCACTCTCTTCGTGACCTCTGAGTGAGATCTCTGGGCTTGTACTAAATAATTCTATGCTATGGGCACCAAATGCGTGTGACGCAATAATGACCGAAAAACATGAACTATCCAATAACATGGTGGTCATTCTATGGTCCTATGGTGACATAAGTTGAACGACGAAGAGGAATTTCCGAACGACAGCGGGTGTTTGTGGGGGAGGGAGTAAAATGCCAATCAAATTTTAGCGCTTGCGAGCGGCTCCTGGGGACAACCTATGGTTCTCTATGTAATTGAATTTCCCAATCCGGGATTGGAAATTTCCTAAATCACCTGAAATTGATAGAAAATAGAAGGTTAGTGATTCTATCTCGGCATATCGCTCATTGCTACAAAAGTGACACATCTCAAAAGCCTTCATTTTGTAGTTATTACTATGACATAGTTGCTGAAATGATAATCGGCCAATCTCAAAAAGTGTGTTTCTATAATTTCACAATATGGCCGGTAGAGGGCGGTTGTGTCACTTTACTTATTTGGAGTAGAAAAGCGCTCATAACCACAAAAGCGTAGCATTCTTAGTTGAGCAGTGAATTCCACAGCGAACGAGTCGTTATTAAGAAGTGAAAAAGTGTGTTATTTTGAATTGTTTCTGTCTCTTGGACTAAAATCACAAAAAAATCAGTGTGACATATCTCTCTGTGTCACGTTAGTAGATCAGGGTAATTGTAAAACGGTTAAATAATTTGGATTGTATTGTTCAACTTTTGAGTCGCTTCACTTTAGAAGAACTATTTTATAACTTTCTCAAGTGTATCAGTTTTGAAGAAGTAGATTAGGGTATTTTGAGAGGTATCACATTTTAAAAATATACTCATACATTTCATTTTCTCTTCCCTTTTCAAGAAGAAAAATGATGTCATCAGGGCGTTCGCCTGTGATATTGCACGATAATCCAGAGGAAGGACATACTGCTAATCTGGAAAGTATTAAAGGAAAAGAAAATCATGAAACAAATCCGAGTGATGAAGTAGCAAAGGAAGACTATAATAAAATACCAAATGAGCTAAATTGTCATAGGAATGCACACTTCATAATAAAATATAATCTACGGCTATATATCTGATCAATACATTAAAAGTAACATAACTCAAACAAACGGAAGTTTTTTGGGGTTAATGATAGAAATAACTAAACATCATTTGATACTGGATTTATATCCTTTCTCACTAGTGCAGAAAAAAATTGTCGTAGTAATGTTTCATTATTGTCACACACGTTTTTCGTCATTTATTGAAAACCTGACATTTTGGGTTGTGACACTTGCAGGAAGTGTGCAATATATCAGCACTTTACTCTGAAATATATTTAAAAGGAAAAAGTAGATCTAATAAATCCACATTAAATAATAGTATTTTATTTTGTATTAAAGTGACTGAAAACCATTATGCGCAAGTTTGTTAATTATTCACGAGTAGGCTCCTCGGTGGGTGAGGGGTTAGCTTGATCTCTGAACCGGCGCGGGTTCGATCCCGGCCGAGGAACCCGGATTTTCGAAGGCGGAAAATCCACAGTAGCCATGTCACTCTTGTGGCATGTAAAAGTACCCTGGCAGGATGCCCGGCAAAATTAAATCCCTCCGACAACATTCCGCCCAAATGAAATCCCACTTTCTCCCAACCAGACATCTCGGATATAGTTAACTGAGTCCAACATCTGGCGGAGAAAGTGAGAGTCAAATCCCAGGCGTAGACGGGACTGCCCACGGGGTGCGCCTGCTTAGATAAAAGTCCCCAGATCCGCGTCGGGGGTAGGCTTCGAAGCCTGGGTCGAAACTCGGGTGCGGAATACTGCCTACGGGCAGTCTCCCCGCAAAATAACCCATTCGATAATAATAATAATAATAATAATAATAATAATAATAATAATAATAATAATAATAATAATAATTCACGAGTGCGTAAGTGCGAGTAATGAAAAATAGTAGCTATTGAATTAATTTCGATGGTACATTGAAGGTCTTGGCCTATTTGTGAATTTTTTACACTAAATTATTAACTTGTCAAAAATGATTTGCTTAAGGGTGGGAATATATTTTCAGAAAACGCCGATGTCTATTACTATAACACTCGACGAAGAAATCATATTCATCAGGTGACAGTATCAATAGCTCCTTATAAAAAATTCACATACAATACATGTACATTATTTTATAACACTTTGCTAGATTACATTAAACGATTAATTGATATCGCAGACTTCCGCGGCCAGAGTCATGGTCTGGGCTGTCCGAGTGACGCCGCGTCGAAGTACTTACTTGTACTTTGATCGATTCGAGAGAAAAATTAAGAGAAAAAAATTTGAAGCTGCTTTTAAGAAAATAATTGATTCAAATTTTCTAATACTCCACGCAAAAATGTACGAAAATTACTTATATTTTCGAAAGCTTGTGCGTAACCTTATTAGAGAGTAGATAAATTAATTTACTACATGTAAGATTTGACATTTTTTCGACATCAGGAACCGACAATCGAAGTTTCTCTATCGGAAAATACGGGATTTTGCCGCAGCATTATTATACATTGTCCATACTACTTACGAAGAATGGAGAAGGTATTATGAGAAAATTTTAATAATTCCAACCATTTATTAAATAAATTCTTTTTTTCGTTTCATTTTCAAACGTTTATTTATTTATTTTACGTCAAAAACAGTTAAAAACTGTATGTGACGTGTTACGGAGAGAAGTGAATTCTATGCACGTTTTCCTGATTCTGTGATCACGATCCTAAGCCATATACTACTTGAATTTTGAATACAGACAGAAATGAGTGTTTTTGCAAGGGTTGTTAACAAAAATTTTCGCTCCGATATAATAAAATCTATTTTCAAGGGTAAATCAGCTATAAATTTGGGCTCTTATCATCACCTTTGATCTCTCCCTCACATCATGATCCCATGATCCCCTCACATCATGAACTTTGTCAAGGAATAATATTTTCTGCCGCTTTTCAGCTGGCAGCTGACTAATGGAACAACATAAAATATTAAACTTAAATGAATTAAGTGTTTTACATGTACAATATTTGGAATAAGCATTACAAATGTAAAAAGTACAAACGTCTGTTGGGTTTATCCTTTTTAAAAAGTACACAAGTTAAACTGTGTCAGAAGTGACTAGATCTTTTACTTCCCAATATTTATACACGTTGTATAGGTCTTTTTCAGTAACAATACGGCGTCATGAAATGTCTGCCTCGAATAGTAAAGATGTTCTTGAATTTCCACCAATTTAAATTATTCGTAAATGGAAACGAAAAAAATTTGAACGTAACATGTGTATAAAGGGGTATAATTACACTCGTGGTAATAACGAAAACTCACTCCTATCGGCACTTGTTTTCTTAAACATGCCACTCACACATTTAATGCTCTCTTTATCCACTCATTTCGTTAATTACTAAAATGTTTGTGTCGGGCACTACTGCAACACAACTAATATATTCCTTCTTAATGCGGTCCCACAAGAAATACTGTCAGTTTCCTGCACTAATTTCAACACATGCAACTTAATATCCAGTATTCTTTATTTTCTCTTTATTCACTTCAATCAATGTCAATTTCGGGAGTAGTTACGTTCAATCCTGATTAAATAATATTTTTCAAAATTTTTATCAAAAAGTGTCTGAAGAAACTGATTTTTGTTTTCTTCGAATATTACTTGTCGCTATGGAGTCTCCCCATCACCGTCCATATTTTCTCTGATATCACAACGTTCAATGTCAACACTTGCTTTATTTTCGGAACACTTTGGATAGACAACGAATACTTTGTTGGCTCGTTTACGCTTTCATCCTTCTTGCAATTTTCTGCCCCAACGCATCCCCTTTCCAAAATTTAACACCAAGTGATAGATGTATGACATTCACATACGACGTATTCGTTCATAATTTGGAAAGACTGGAGAAAAATTAGCATCGGGAATAATCGATCAGAGGTCGTTAAAGGACGTTGATTAGAAAAAAAGAGAGAGAGATTGGGAAAGAGAGGAGAAAGGGAATGAGATAGCCAAGAAGAAATGCGGAAGAATTGGAAAAGCCAGAGGAAACACGGAATTGAAAACAACGCAAGAGAAAGTGAGCGGAAGGAAAGGGAGTCCCCATCGTCTGTCTGCTTACATTCAGCCTCGACGTCCAGAAACCCGCGACATATCGAATTATCCAAAAGGACGGTGTCCACTGTGTGAGGAAAGGGCCCTTGAAATTGGCGCTTATGCCCACTGAGTCGGGCGGCCGGCCGCCGCCGCGCCATGAATTACCCGCGGCCTCCCGTGTCGCGCGTGCTGAATTATGCCGGCGCTGGTTTATGGATGCCCGCGGCGCGTTCGGCAACCGCTCGCGCCCCGCCCCCTCACTTCCCCACCCATCCAACCAGCCCCCTCCCCTTCACAAGACCTCTTCGCCCTTTCCCCACCCACCCACTCGCACAGCCTCTCCCTTTCACAAGACCTCCTCGTCCTTTCCCCGCCTACCCACTCGCACAGCCCCTCCCTTTCACAAGACCTCCTCGCCCTTTCCCCGCCTACCCACTCGCACAGCCCCTCCTATTCACCAGATCACCTCGCCCTATCCCCACCCACCGAACCAGCCTGCCTCACCCAACCCTCTCTGCCCCTTACTGCTCATCCCGTACGCTCCCTTTTCCTCCCTTCCATACACACCCGTCCGATTCTCCTCCCCTCACCTCCGTGCTCCCTTACCTCCTCCCGCACCCTCACATTCCCCAGACACCCACACCCTTTACTCACCCATCCACCCCCCCAGCCCGCCTCACCCATCCCACCCCCCAGCCTCGCCCTGATCTCTGCCCACCCGTCCAACCCCGTCGCCCCCCCGGGCCGCGTGCGGGTGCGGAAACCGCCGCTCGGCGTGACGGAGCCCGAATATAAATATCGAGGGGCGTCGAACGGGGTCATCGGTGTCGCCCGCGCAACGCTGACGAAGATGGTCGTCCGCCACGCGGCGCTGGACCACACCACTTTTTTACTCTTTAATTCTTGAGTCGACGGATATTAGTGCTCCATCCGCCGTATTTGGTGGCATTTAACTGAAATTCCGCTGCACAGGTATCTTCATAAAACGTACCTGCACAACTCCTGATTTTTGTTTTATGCTTCAAGGAAAGTAAAATACAAATGTACACTTAATGCCGCTTCTGATATACTTGATCCAACTATCCACTATATTCACCTTCAAAAAATACTGCAATGGTAAACGGAAACTGAAAAAAATTAATTTCATTTAATGTCATAATGTGAATCTATTATATTTTTGAATGACTATGAAATTTATTTGGTAATTGGATGATTCACGAATAAATTGAATCACTTGTTTTTTTAAGTTTCAGCACTTGCGATTCATAATTAAACATTTCGTATTATATACTTGACAAAAGAACTTGAAATAGGTTTAATATTTTATAATGTGTACTACATATATCATGTACAGTTTTCCGAAAATTCAATGATTAACACTGTGTTTATGAGTTAATGGAATATATTTTCTAGAACGTAGAGTTCTATGGCCCAAAATGTTGTATATAACTAAATTGTTTATTCCATATTTGCATGGAGACAATTTCCTAATTAATATACAGTGTGAGTCGCGTAACTTTAGTCCCTCCTGCACTTTTTGAACGGTTGAAGTTATTGCAATACAATTTTAATGCAAGTACATGAGAGAATATGCCTTATTGATAATGCATTCACTTCCATTTTATCACTTGTATTTTACGAGGTAACTTTATTGAGGTAACTTTGTTTTTTGCAAATGGAACTCTAAATATTTTTTTGTCTATCATGGCGAGTGTGAAAATACGTATTCAATGATAAACAAATTGTTACATGTTAGATAAGTAAAATTGCACAAAACTATTAATATGTTTTCAAAAATGTATATGGTATTAATTTAATGACTAATTGTGAACAAACAATTTCATTTGGAAAAAATCTCTACCTTCAATAACGTAATTGTATTAGGCGGTTCAAAAACTTTAATATTTTACAATTTTTGAAAATTCAATTCTATGAAATTGGTGCCATTTTAGACAATGTTTTGGAAATGTCATTGGAGGTCATGCGAAGTACCCTCAAGAACCCAAATATCATTTTTCAGTTCTTGAAGACACGGCATACGCCAGATCAGTTTGGGAATATCTATTTAGAGGCAAATCTTGGTTAGGGTGAAGTCACTTGTTTGTTTACAGACGGACAGGCTGATATTTTGCCGTAAACCAGTATTTGGGTATCATGGACCCACAAATTATGGATTTTGACTGCACCACGTAATAGGTTAAGTAATTTACAACATATATGAAGAATAATTATAAACATTATTAGAATGGCGGACCTGTAATATGCATTTTTCTGCCCCAAAATGGCTGTTTTTTGATGCAGCATTTCATAACTTTACCTATACTGTGTGTGTAGTATGTAAGTAAATAATAAAAAGTAAGAGTTCGTGGGTTTGAATCCCGACGGTGGAGAATTTTCGACCCCGCCCAAGTAGCAGTCTCGAAGGCGGTCTCTGGGATAGGAGTTTTGGGAGGGTGAGAGTTCTCCAGTCCGGCGGCTCTGATAGTTTGTTTGCGTGGTTTCCACCGATCAATCCCTAAGCGATGCCGTATCAGTCGACTGAACAAAGGTCCACAGACGGCAATTCTTCCTTCTCCCCCTTCTTTTCTTTCCACTTAACTTTTCAAGGCGTGTGATGCATGACAACACCGACGGTATTGAGGTATGTATGTTTGTATCAGAAACTTTGCGGTTAGGGTAGTTTCAGGTTCGATTTTCCCCCTCATTGATCACGAGGACTACAGATAATATTCGGAAAGTGGACCAAGACTGGAATTTGGTCTCAGTGCATTTTCAGAAGAACTGGAAAAATAATTGTATACGTGAGCAGTTGCTATCGTAACCATGTCAATAAACCGATTCAACTTGATGTGCCCTCTTGTAGGCGCTATTTTTGCTACATTCTTAGTGGTCCTTGATAAACGGTTTTAGGCTCCATTTTGCCAACTTTCTCCAGCAACATCTCCCAGTATTTTTTCCCACCAGTCTTGTGGATATCTACTTAGTGTGCAGTACAGAAATAAAATGAACTTCAGGCGCGCACCGAGAAGATTTCTGAAAGCACTACCTAGCGGATCGCCCCCGCTCACTTTTCCTTTCCGGGACAGGCGATGCATCACGGCTCTCGTTAGTCCGCGCCAAGACACAGCGCACAATGCGCCGCGACACTTTTCTTGCGGGGCGATTAATCGCGGCACTGCGGGCGGGCGGGCGGGCGGGCGGGCGGGCGGGCGGGCGGGCGAGCAGGCAGGGGCAATTAATATGGAGGTGGAAGCGGAGCACATCAACGGGCAACGCCCTCCACCCCCGCTCACGCGTCAGCCGCCGAAGCGTCTCACCCGAAAGGTGCACGGCCGCCAACCCCGCGCCCGCGGGCCCGCTCTTGTTATGAGCCCTGTAACAGTCGCGTTCGTATGGGGGTCAACGATGGACCCAAGTACAGTTTTGTTCTGTGTCATTTTGTTTAGGGAAGGCATTACTGTTTAATCGTCCAGGACTTTTATCATTGCAACCTTTCTGAACCCTAAGTGTTGATTTCGTCTTTTAACGCTTATCGGATATTTAGAAAAATATTCGAAACCGTCACGATATGTAAGCGCTTCGTGGAAACTCCCTCGTTCTCTTACAGCCATATCCGCCCATAAACAACTTGAAATAATATATTACTACATTTCAATGTAGACAATAGTGGTACTCGTACACTCGAAGAAACTAAAAATGGTGAACTATTCTTTAAAAAAAGGGACGTTGTCATCTGTTTCTCCGCAGAAAGGTTCACAAGAACTGAAAATATTAATAATTCATTCAAATTTCATTCGTCGTTGCCCAGCATCAAAAACGGAAAAATATTTTAACACAAACTTGCAGCAAATGCCTGTAATGTATGTATTGTTAGTTATTAAATACATAAAAATGTCCTTGAATTATATTCCATCTTATTCTGAAGTCTGCGGTGTCCGCCACTTGGCGTGCTCCGAGTACTAGAATGGCATGTATGCGACTGTTACGATAACGTATGGTAGCTGTCTTCCTCAAAATGATGAAAATCGTGAAAATTCATGTTTTTCAGCTTTTTTGTGTTTTATGCTGTTTTATTCTCTTTTAACTGCTTCAAATAATGTCTTTCTACGTTTCTTAGTTTTTCGGAAAATCATCTTTTTTGAAGAGTCTGTCAGCTGTCAAGCCCATAATGAATGAACTTTAGATCCATTTGCCTGCGTTCGGAATTTTTAGGACTTAAGGATTATTCAGGTCAAACATCATAAATTATAAACTATAAACTATTATGAAATAATCCGTTTTTACAGTATCTAACCCATGATTTGCTCTAGTGAATGAACTAGAATAGTTAATGTATCACTACAAGTTTCAGTTTTATGAACTGAAATGTCCAGAATAAATTTATAAATAATTATTTTTTCTCAACTACAACGCAAGATTTGTCATCCTCTTGATCTTGACCCCGTATTGTCCTATGGATTGTCTCGGATTTTCTACAATAGATTTATAATGCAAGATTTGATACGAGAGACTAGTTATCAGTTTCCCTTATATCAGGAGCGAATTTGTTCGTGGCACTCAATGAACTTGCTATACTCTCCCAAATCATCTCCTTCTAAACTATTATAAACTGATCGTGCTAAAACAGTACTACTTTCTCGCCCGTATTTTCACGCAAAAAGTATTCAAATTTTCGAAAAAATGTAATGACCCTATTCAAAAAGTCTATCTCTAAGGAATAGACTTCATTAAGAGCAAAACTCTCTATCTTCATAATTGTAGTTGCACGAAGACGCCGAGAAAATGTTGAACTTTTGCAATTTTTGAAACATCAGGATTTTTAAGGAACATGAGATTTGCAGCGTTCTCTTAACGTTCTTCACGCTATCCAAAACAAAATTTAATAAAAAACCATGAAAACCATGAAGCCATTTTTAGAAAACTTTGAAAATGTCCCAGAGGCTTCACGTAAAGTACCCCCAAGATTAAAATATCAGATTCAAATTCAAGAGACATCAGCCAGATTGATTAAGGAAAAGTGTTAGAGTACGAAGAAGCATGTTGGGATCCATATAGAAAGGGCCAAATAAACTTCATCGAAAGAGTTCAGAAAGTAGCAGCGAAATTTCTTAAAAGGGGAAATTCGTTAGGAAATATTTCCAATGAAGTATCGTCATGGGAATCATTGGCGAGCCGTTGGGAAAAAGCAAGGTTGTGTATATGTACAAAGCGTTATGGAAAATCTGGCATGAAAGGAAATTCAGGAAAGAATGCATGGACCCATCTACTTAGCACGTCACGACCATATTGGGAAATACGTCCAAGGAAACCGAGAACTGATGTTGGAAAATACTCTTTTGTAAATAGGACTATTGAGTCGTGGAATAGCTTGCCTGCACTTGGAGACTTTTCCTAGAAACATCAACACTTTTAGGTTAAGCTTAAATTCTAATAATAGTGTAAGCGATAAGATCAGTAGTGTGTGAAGGGCCTCTGCATTTAGTAGGCATGCCTCAAATGGAGTAATTTTGTTCTGTTTATTGAATTTTATGTATTTTTAGTATTCATTAGTATATAATGATATTAGATGTAAAGTAAGTGTAAAGAATTTGCCACCGGGCTTATTACCCAAAGCAAATTAAATAAATTATATATCTATATTAATTTAGAAGAAAATCGGCAGTACGGTTGCTCACAATAGGACGGACAGAAAGACGGACGGACAGAAAGACGGACGGACGGACAGACAGAGGTTTGCAGTCACTCAATTTTTGTGTATCAAAGACCCACAAAACATAGATTCTGGTTACACCATGTAATAGAGGATTTTTTTCTAAATTTTGTAACTGGATTTATCCACTTTTTCGTTACCTGGGCCGTGTAATAAGAGTTTCTTCTGCCGAAAATTTGACGTTTTTTTTGCGCATCATTACATAACTTTCTCTCTACTCTGTAGCGAGAAAGTGAAAATAAGTACTAATGTAACACTTTGGGCTTCATATAAGAGAATAGTGTTAAAGTGAAATTCTATTCAGTTTCCACAGCGAAAAACAATGAGGGCAAATTTAGAGAGTTTTCTTTTCAGAATTTAGCACCTTTTTGTAAGGCTGGACGTGTTCACGTGCAGTTCTTAGAATTTTCAGAAGGAAGAAGTTTTATGGCATCCGAAATTCTTCTCATATACCACACACGAATTAAAATCAAACGGGAGATAGAAATTAGTGGGAAGGCGTAAGATTAACGAATGAAAACAATGAGCAACTTAACGGGGCACTTTCAGGCACAAACGAGAGAGGTATCGTAAATCCGGGGTGACACTTGGTGAAAGAGAGGCTAAGCTTTTTCGAAGAGAGTAACATCTCATGAGGAATATATTCTCCCGGCTTCACTCTTCGTCTTGGGAGTTCGTGTCAGTAAAAAGGGGCTTTATAATTTGACTGACATTTGGTCATCGTTAAGCTACGAGCGTATTTATTCCATTCCGCTATTTTATATTTGCACGAATCGACATCAACTTTATTACGCGCAAATTTCCCACATTGATTTGAGAAGCTGTCCGTTTGAATTGCGACGCCCGGTCATTCGCGGTGAGTTCAATTTCCTTCGAGCGATCTGCGTCACTCGTCGCTTGGGCAGTCGGCGCGCTGCCTGCCGGAGGTGAAAAGGGAGGCCGAGGTGAGCAACTCTGTCAGCCAGGGGCGCCCCACGTCACGACCGCTGTTTCACCTTCACTTCTGATACCGACGAACGAGGTAACGACTTAAAATAATAAATATGGAGTTAGACAAACAATTAGAAATGGAAAAGACATTTGTATACGTGCTTTCATTGTATAAGATTCAGAGTAAATTTATTAATAAAGCTAGACGAAGTAGAAGAAAAGAACACGGTAAAATTCTTGCCATTTGTAAAACCTGTATAGCTTACATGTTTGCTTGAATGTGTATAAGAGAGAATAATCAAAGCACAATAAATCGCGTGTTTGTCATTTCAGCAGCACGTTTATTAATTTACGTAAGTATTGTCATATGGAATATTAGGCTAGTGCGATCAAAAGTACCCCGATCCAGCTACCCCGATCCAGCGAGAGTCACAGTCTCAGCTGTGATAAGTAGATTAAGAAAAGGGTAAGCCGGCTAAATTTGGTCACCATCTAAATTACCAGGGCGGACTGCGGCGTGGCGCCCACTTCAATTTTTTTCGGCATGTCTTCTTAACCTGTCATCCGATGTGTACTGTACCACACACGCGAGGCCAGAACGACCAGACAGTACAACCGTTCAACCTATATGTGGCTTTTTCGTGCCGAGTAATTATCCACAATCAAAATTCTAACATCCCACATTTCGTGCTTTAACCTCCACTTTTTTTACATTTTTAATATTTAACGGCATTTGGTATACACAACCTGAAAGTATTATTAATTAATTCGAATTGGCAACATTTTCATTTTTTATTGTGTTACTTTCAATTAGTTTTTGTGTTATATTTAATTTCTTTTATGTGCTTGATATGTTCAGTTCTGAGTATTGTATAAAATCTGTCTAAACCTTTTCTGTATTACGTGGGATTTTATTATTTATGTTTGTATTATTTTTATATTTGGGTTATGCGCTGTTAGCTATAAAATGAAAAACGTTACGAAGGTCTGGGAGATGTAAGTACTGATAGTAGTTTAACGGGGAGAGTAAAACCGCGACACAGGAAAGCGAAATGCAGCATTACCAAACGACAGCTCTCAATGAGAACGAGACATCTCCTAACACCGCAGTAGACGCACCAGTTAGTGACTCACAATTTGGTCTAACGATCGAAACCATCATGTTAAATGTTAATCATATCCACGAAATAAATTTGACGAACGAAAACCTGATTTCAATCAATTTGGTAGGATAAATGCAAAGTTCATTTTCATTCAATCTGCTACATCATGAATTCATTCAGTGACGGGGAGATATTAATAAAAAATAGAACAGGTAAATAAAAAAACGAAGAAATTTTGCTTTGCAGGAAGTTAAATTTATCACACTTAAGGAGGTAGTCACACAAATACGACCAAAATTCAAATGAAAAATCATATGGCGGATCATATTAACAAATACTAATCGTCGCAAACTAAAACTGAAAAAACTTAGAGAAGTTCCAGAAGTCCGAGTTGGAGGAAAATTAAAGATATCAAGGAAGACCAGGATAAATTAGAGTTATGGACAAAGAGTAAAATTTCGGGAAGGAAGAATAATGATTTTAAGAAAGAAGTTAGTCGTAAATTAAAAGGAATGAAGGCTAAAATAGAAGGTCTTTTTGAGGATATGCGCTACAAATTAACTAAAACTGCTACTGAAGTTGAGGTTTTGCAAAGTATCGGAAGTAGGGAAAGAAAGAAGTTGGAGGGCAAAATTGATGAACTGGAAAGTATAATTTATGAAAAGGAATTTACAATGTCATGAGTGGGAACTCCTCTTCTCTCTTTACTGCAAAATTTAGTTTTTCAAGAATTAGTAGGGAACATCCTCTAACGTTCATTAGAATCGTTGAAAACTATTATGCGCTAGCTAGACAAGTGCCAGATGCTTCCAAACCGCGACTTATTGTGCAGACATTAACCAGACACGCTCAAGAATGGCCGAATTAAGATAATGTTCCGGCGGACTAATTGACCGAAGGGAAATGTCATTCGAATTGACCGAAGAAAACGTGTGCAATTCCGTTCAGTAAATCAAATTCCTATCATTCTACCTAGTTTCATAACTGATGTTCAGAATCATCCTTAACCGACATCATTAAAATTATGTATGATACTAAAGGTTTCCTCAGATCTCTCTTTCAATGTATATCCAAAATAGTGTTAATACATTTCTTATTAGGTTCTAAATAAATTACATCTGCAATGAATATTGTAAATGTTGATAATTATTAAGTCGTAAAACTACAGCTATAATTATTGCAACAAGGGCTTATTACAACAAATACAACTACAATGACTATAACAATATTATTAAGACTCATAATGCATATCCAGCCTTAAATCTTCTCTGTAATAGTCAAAACATATTCCCCCAATAGAATTCCCTTCCTTCAATACCACTTCTGTTTGATACTTAACATTCACCAAAAAAGTTTCCTTTATTTTGCTCTACTGTCGGTATAGTATTTCATATTTTTTGAAATAGTTCTGGAAAGAATGCTATAGAAACTGCCGAAGGGTGACTTACTGCAAACCCATGTTCGTATGTTTTTTAAATAACTTCATTGCAAATAACTGCATTGTATTTACTGATTAATTTAATTGTGAAACATTGTAAATTTTTATTGTGAATAATAAAACATTTTTTTTGAAAACGACTTACACAAAACAAAATTACATTTACATCTTTTTTACAACAAAGATCCCATTTAAAAAAAGACCAGATGCCCAAAGATTCATTTGCCACGTCCAACCAATTCGCAACTTGTCGAGCGTTATAGCTTCAGCGTTCGGCAAGATATGCCTACACTCGTACTGATATGCAGGCGATACTTCAATATTGGCGCAAAGGCTTCAAAAAATTCTCTCCTATCAAATCCGAGCGCACGACTTGACAAAACCAGCGGGAATCCGCGTCGTGCGTCCACGCGCTTCAAATTCCAAGTGGGACACAACCGCAACGGTCTGCGCAGAGCTCGGCTGTCGCAGCGGCAGCGGAGTTTGAAATAGCGAGCCGTTTTATGAGACAGCGAAGTATAAGTAAGTAAATATATGAATCGTTTCCCTCGCTATCTTTTGTTTCTGCGTCTCCGGCGGCGCGGGGCGCGGCAGCTCGGCGCTTCGGCGCCCGATATTTACGACGCGATGTATTTGTTATGGTCCAGCCGCCACCACTGTCGCCTCCGCCGCCGACCAACTTGGCTGCCGACACGCGCGCAATCTGCCGCAGCCGCCGTTATTTATTGCGGCAGGAAGCGGGAGGCGAAGGAAGAAAAAAAAGGGAAGACGATCAGCTGGCGGGGCGAAGTTTGCCGCGCGTCTGACGTCACTGACTGTGGCTGAGGAGCTCTTTTCAGTGGTAAAAGCAATGCTGCCGCGGATACTTGTAGAGGAAAACGAGGCAAAGCATGAAAAGAAAGAAAGATGGGAGTTGTGGAAGTGAAACAAGAAAAGGCTAACTAACGTTCACTAAGAAAAGCTAGACGACGATCAGGAGGCCGTGAACGTCAACTTGTTTAATTCATTGGGATCTCTAAGTGAGAATTTTTGCAACTTCAAAAAATGAGGAATATAGCGAAATGGAGATTGATGATAAAATAAATAATGAGGAAAATAAATAATAAAGATGGGATAGAGAGAGTAACTCAAATACAATTGTAAACTTCCAATATTTCACCTCGAAGAAGCCACATTTCATCTCTGCTAGCGGGAGTGAAGAAAGTAAACATATTTCGTTGAAACTACCCTATATTTTGTGAAGTGAAAAACGTTCAAATAAAACATTTCAGTAAAATAATGTATTAAAAGAAAAAATTAAAACTATTGTAGTTTGGATTTCAGTATTAACAGAACAAGGCAAATTGTGGAAATAAAAGAATCATGCGGGGACTGTGGAATGGAAAATAGTGGAACTAACATGGTTTTCTAAATATAACAAAAACAATATACTTATTGAAAACTTGTCGCATTAAGGTATTTCATTTTCCTTTCCAGAATGAAAGAAGTCGATAAAATTACGTATAGACACACACAGGGAAAAGAAAATATTTGAAAGAGAAAAATTGGTTTTAAAAACTCTTTATCATTTATAATAAAAAATTTGAAGATTTTCTACTTAAAAATGTTGATATATCATTCAGACTGTGTGTGTCAGAAAATACAAACGCAAAATGCGATTGTTGATAAACAAACAAAAATGGAGAGTTGAACTATTCTAATAATAGAAGCGGTAGGATAACGTAACTTTTTAATTCATAGGAAATGAGAACTTTCTCTGGGAAGTGTTTAGAAGTCAAATTTTATCTCAGATAGTATGTTTGACATGTTCCCAAATCGGAATTGTAAATAGGAACGAAAGTACTATGTCAAAGGCACTTGACTCATTCACAAATTTTCACTATGTAAGCGCTCAACACTTCTCTCATTTCTTTTATAATTTATTAAATATCTGTTTTACGGACGGTAAATTAATTTACAGAATCTTTTTTATCGCTCTATCGTTTGTGATGTTATATATTTTTCAAATTATTGCGTATTAGTGAAGTAACCTGGAATATCATAACCTTTTTTTCTCGCCCGAAATTGAGTATTCAATATACATTCATTAACACAGAACTCTTTTGAATTGGAATTGATAAGAGAAACAACTAAAACGAAGCGGAGAAAGGAAAAAGATAGCCGCAGAATCGAGCAGGTGGCGCAGAGACTCTAACAAAAAATAGACCGGCAAACAGGAGAACTCACGTGCGGTGGGAAAGATGTAAAGGCAGCGTAACGCCGGAGGAAAGCAGTTTATTTATTTAGTCAAAAACTGTATGTGACGTATGGGAGAGAAAATCATCTACGCATGCTTTCTTGAGTTTCAGAATCCCTTCCCAACAATTTAACTATTAATAGTTGAAAGATGAAAAAATAGTAATAATAATAATAATAATAATAATAATAATAATAATAATAATAATAATAATAATAATAATAATAATAATAATAATAATACATTTAAAAAAGTGAGAGATTAACATTTGAAAAACTAGATATTCTCGTTTCCGAAATATAGAAAACTTTTGTGGAACGGTAAACGAACGAACATATTTGATTATTCTGTATTGCTAACAAAACAGAAACTCACCCTAAGCTCTACTACCACTACAAACAATCGGAAACCTCAACAAAACGCGCGCATAGTGAAGCTCCAGTTGGTGCGGAGAGAGCCGGGTCGGAAACGAAGAGCATCGACGGCAGGGAAGGGCGGCGTCTGATGACCTCTTCATATCGGAGTGAAATACGATCGCAGTCGCGCGCTGAGAAATTCCCCTTATTAAGTGCTGCTCCTTTCGGCAGCCGGCGGCGGCGCCTGGGGTCCTGGGGCCGGCGCCTCCGCCCCGCAGCCACCTTCCGTCAGGCGATGTGCGTCTCCCGCGCCAAATGCGTTGCGGATCAGCGACTCCTCCGTCGCATCCTCCGCCGCTCAACGAGGGTGACCTAATGGCGCCGTTCCATCACGGTAAGAGATTTTTGCAGAGGTTATTCAATGACGCGAGAACAGAAATCAGAAAGGTTGTTTTCGCTCAAGACCTTACAAGTCTACTGATAAAAATTCGAACAGTGATGATGGAAAGATACCCCCAAAGATACGGAGAACGAAAACGCAACTGTAATGGGTAGATATATTCATTACTGACAGCAAATGTGTAATACACTCTTACTGCAGTGCTGGTGAATACTGTTTTTGTATACAGCAGGATTGTGTAAGATAGTATTTTATTTACTTTTCTTAAATTTCGATAAAACTTATTTTGTTTAATTGAAATGAAAGTTACAATTTTGAAATGTTCCAGTGAATTTATAGTTGCCATCAATCACTTTTATTTCACTGTTACGTATCACCTTTTTTGAGACATATTCATGCTTCTTGAGTAGCTGTACTACTAGTACTAATAAGGTTGGGGCCCGTCGGATAACATCCTCGAAATGTTATTTTTTGATGTTATGAAATATTTTAAATAGTTTCCGCAATAGAGGCAAGTAATCTAAAAGTACATCAGCGCAATTCACACTGTTATTTTTCATAACACTCTCAAGTACACCATAATCATTTTCATATATTTCTTGAGATTTTACTGGAAACAACTATCTGAAGCGTCCATCATTTGAAACAAACAAATCAGCCCAACAAAATTATGAAATAGTTATGAGATACACATTCAGTTTTGTTTATCTGACGTCATATTCACAAATGACTATTACAGTGCGTTTATTCACTTTAGACGCCGGAAAAATTACAAAATGTTTCAAATTCTCGTTTTATTCAGCAAGGAAATAGTAAACCATAAAGTTTTGAATGCATTACTATATATATTTTTTTAAATATAGTACAAAACCATCTACTTAACGTCCTAGATACATAAATAACTATTAGACGCCAATAGGTAGCGGCTGGGAGTGGGGCAAAATGAAAAGGCTAGCTGAGATTAAACAGATTAGAAAACTTAACTAGTACGAGAAAGCTTACTCTATTCTGCAGGACCACAAGTTAGTATTCAATTAGTATTGATACATTTAGTAACAATAATGTTAGCAACGTTAGTTGCTGAGACCAGGCCACTATAAAATTCCAATCAACTCAAATGAATAAATGAGTTTTTTGAAGTAAACTTTGCATAGCATTTTAGAAATTTTGATTTAACCTGTTTTAGAAACTTAACAAATTTTACTTGTAAACCTATCCATTTTCAGGATATATTATTCGCAGATCTGACTCAGATGTGGTTGAAAAAATGGGTATTAAATCATGACGTAAGCAAGTTAGAAATAAAATAGATTAAAACCAAAGAATGCATGCCTTGGTAATAATGTATACAATCCGTTACACGTATACAATCCTAAAATTTAAAGTGATGTCACTGTCATTGGAATCCAGGAGTATCATATTATAGAGAGATCTTCAATAGTCAGGTCAGACGAGTGATGAAATCTGGAGAATTTATGCTATCTGGAGAATTCACGCAATTTCAAGAAGAAAGCATTCTGTGGGAATAAAATTATGAGATTTGTAACGACATCCGTGTTTGACCAAAAGTGCTAGGATCATTGGGGCTCTAAGTCCTCCAAAACACTCTACATAGGCAGGGAGAATAACTGGCTCATTGTCCAAAGGCGCAAGAGCATATTGTGCCCATTTACGGTAAAGGGCTGCAATGGGCACCAAGCAATGGATGGATGGCTTTTCGGCTGTGCTTCGTAGCTAGAAGGCTAGAAGATTAGGCGTCTGGGCGAATAGCAATTTGGCGGTAGAAAGGGGGACGGTTCTGCTGTCGGAAGACTGGGTTGTTGAGCGGCGGTTGTGGTTTGACAGGTGGGTGGTTGGGCAGTTGGATGAATGAGAGTTAGGTGGTTGAACGGTTGGGTAGCTGAGCGGCTAGGGGGTGGGTGGCTGAGTGGTTGGTTCGGTTGCGAGTTGGACAGGAGAGTGGGTGGTTGGGTGCTCTGGTGTGTGGAAGATTATCCAGGCAGCTGGGGGATTTTCGTACTATGCAGCTTAGCGGCCGGTATGTTGGGTATTAAGCCATTTTTACTGAGTGGATGAATGTCTTAGTTGCTGGACTTTTAAAAGATAGGTTGGCGGTTAGACGGTTGACTGAGCGGCAGGAAGATCTGGTTGCTGGGTGGATATGCTGTTGGATGGGTGGTTGGATGGAAAATGTCTGACCGACTGGGTAGTGAATTCTTCTAGAATTCAGTGGGAAATACAGCTATTCAAATTATCATTCTCCATGTTGTCGCGGCAGAAAGTATTGTTCCTTAACGGAGGACATAATGAAGGATAAGAGCCCAAATAAGGTATTGGTTTACCCTTGAAAATAGATTTTATTACATCGGAGCGAATATTTTGTTAACAATTCTTGCAAAAAACCGCTCATTTTTTTCTGTATTCAAAATTAAAGTAGTATATGACTTAGGGAAAGGATCACAGTATTTTGAGAAAGTGCACAGAATTCACTTCTCCTCATAGCACGTCACCCAAAGATTTTAACTGTTTTGACGTAAATAAATAAATAAATAGTCAGGTGGCTAAACGGTTGTATGATGGGCTGCAGGGTGGTTTTTGTTGGATGTGTGGGTCATTGGACACAGGGCCGCCTGAGCGACCCGGGGATTCGGTGGGTGGGTGATGGAACCAAGTGGCGCGTTCCGTAGGGCCTTGAATGGGCGTGTCGCAGGGTAGGTCTACTGAGCAGTTTTGGCTGTGCAGCTGGGCGGCTAAGTGGCTGAGCTTCTAAAATACCACGCGGTTGCTTGGTCGGTTAGGAGGTATGCTGCTGAGCGGATGCGCGGATAAGCCGACGTGGGAATGGATGGGTCGGTGGCTGGTCGTCTGAGCGGCTGTGTGGTCGAGCTGTTGGGTGTCAGGCTGCTGGGCGGTTTCGGCTGGGTGGCTAAGGGCAGCGCGGCGCCTGCTGCGCGGCGCAGCGGCGCGGAACGGCGTCGGGGCGGTGGCGGTACCGCTGCCTGCGATGAAGGAATCGGATGAGCGCGCTAACCCAATGAACGGCCGGATCAAGGCGCGACGGGCGATCGCACGCGCGCGCGCGCGGGCGAAGGCGAGGGCGAGGGCGAGGGCGCGGGGGGCAGAGGTGCGAGCGAGCAAGCGAGCGTGCGTGCGTGAGCGGGGGCGTGGGTGGCAGCGTGCGATTCGCATGACGCGCCGGTCGATCGGGTCTCCTCGCCTCGCCGCGCACAGACGGACGGACGGATGGGCGAGCGGTTGGGCGGGGATGCGGCGGCGGGAGGCGGCGCGAGTGGGTTGTGCGGCGGAAGAGGGCGGCGAAGGGGCGTTGGGAGTGTGCATAGGGCAGTGCGGGAGGCCACTGGCAGAAGCTCCGTGCTAAAACCCGAAAATCTCAACCTGTTTCCCACTACTCCATGGTTTGATAATTTGTACGCGAAGTTACACGTCAAAGAGAATAGGAAATTAACTAGAACATGAAAATCTACGATATTCTGCAGCACCGCTAGTTTGATATTCGTGGTGTGTAAAAAACTGCTAAACTGTTTTTTTGTTCTAAGAAGTGTTATTGCTTCTTTTTGGAAAATAATTTTGTGTGGTTTTGTTCAGCATCATTTTTGCTGCAGCATACCAGAAGCAATACATTATTTTTAAAAACTGACTTTATATTAGTTTACTACGGAGGGATGTAACTTTGGGACATAAGGTACAACGTTAAAACAATCAAGGTTTCAGAACTTTTTTCCCCTTATGTCAGGTAATCATCACCTGGTCGAACGTTGTAAGGAACACGATGACGAATTTGAGATATGAATCAAATACACAGGAATGTGATAACCAGTGAACTACGTAATTATGCCACACAGTGTGTTAACAAATAATTGAGTGGATATTCGTTGATCCTAGGGGTGATGACTAGTTAGGCTATTAGTCCCATAAGTGTTGCGATATTATATTGAGGCAGGTGATGATTTTTCTGAACGCGAAAACTGTCGCCGACTTACTCGAAGACTTCCCATCCTTCGTCTCCCAGGCGGAGCATAACTACTGCTGCGACGAACTTCCGACTGGAGTCCCGATATGTTTGATATGTAAGTGTACGTGTGTGTAAGCGAAAGGTGGGACGACAATGAGGAAGGGAAGATGCGCGGTCAGTGGCCCGTTTTTAATGAACTGCTCCGGCATTCACCTGATTTTAATAGGAGAAAATTCGGAAAAATGTCAATAAAAGTAGCCTGGCGTTAGAATTTTCCTTCACAAGTATTCGAGCCTGCAATCTGGCTGAGTCGAAAATTCAACACCGACAGGACTGGAAGCCTAATACCTCCCTCTCAACGACGATTCAGAGGCAACGGTATTTCTGCTGCGCCATCGCAGCCGGCTTGTGAACAGATCGTACAGGTGCCATTTGCCTCAAACATGTTCAAGGAAGATGATGGCTTTTCGGTAAAATTAAAATTAAAAAAAAAATTTAAAAACCGGCGGTTTTCGACAGAAAACAATTATTATCAGGCCCTAGTAACGAGAAAAGTGGAATAATCTTCTTCCACTACGTAGTAAATTACTTATTCTGACACGTTGTGTAGCCAGAATCCACGTTTTGTAAGTCCTTGATAACGAAAAATCAATTGACGACAAAACGTCGGTCTGTCCGTCAGTCTGTCTGCCGGTCTGTCTGACTGTCGACTGTCTGACTGTCTGACTGTCTGACTGTCTGACTGTCTGACTGTCTGACTGTCTGACTGTCTCACTGTCTGACTGTCTGACTGTCTGACTGTCTGACTGTCTGACTGTCTGACTGTCTGACTGTCTGACTGTCTGACTGTCTGACTGTCTGACTGTCTGACTGTCTGACTGTCTGACTGTCTGACTGTCTGACTGACTGTCTGTCTGACTGTCTGACTGTCTAACTGTGTATCTGACTGCTTGTCTGTCTGTCTGTCCGCCCGTTAGTATGTCTGTCCGTCAGGAATCAACGCTATCGAGTAAACCGTTCAGACGATTTTCTCCAAAATTGATATTCCTGGATAGGTCTGAACGATCTCGTTGACTTCTGAGTTGGAAACGCATAGTTTCTTTGGTGAGGGTACATGAAGTCTCAACATTTTCAAAATTGTTTCAAGAACGGCCCAAAGTTTTGGAATAATATTTTGGCCTATGATAGAGTGAGGAACTTTTACAGAACTGACGCCAGGCGGTTTCCGTAGGAACCCCCTGAGGTTTGGAAGATGCAAAAGTTGTATTTTTTTCTGTCTTCCTACAGATGCAATAATGTTGAGAATTGTTTCCTTAATGAAATATGTTCATTAGAAACAGTTCTTTAAATAAGGTTATTCAATTATTTTCTCAAAACGAAGGCTCCAAATTTTTTCATTGCATTTATTCCTCGTTTGTAGAAAAGAACGGCAAACATTGGTGGCGGTACATTTTCAGTAAAATCTCTATATTTTTTGTTCTAAATAGTTCTAAAAATTAGTTATTTTAAATGATCATGCAAATTTTAAAAAAGAATATGAGTCGTTTAGCGTAAATTTCCTATCTTTGGATTTGCAATGATCGAATTTGCTAATTGGAATTTCCCCTGCTCAATTTGCTATACTCTGACGACACCAATTTGGAATATGTTAACGCTGTACGCCGCATCGCGATGTTGCTGCTAGAAATTCTGAGAATTCCCTCTCGTTGTTGGGAGATTATAGCTGTACGAAACGCAGTTTTCTTTGTTGAATTTTTGTGTTCATATATTAGCTTTAAAAGAATTAGTTTTCGCACCTAATTTTCTACAATTTGTATTGAGTTTTACAAATGATGTCTGAGATGTGTTAGTATGAACAAAAATTGCAGTGTAATAATTTTGCGTAAACGTTACTAACAAGAGCGAGAAAGTACGTGATGTTTTAGCACCACTAGTTAGAGAAACTTAATACTTCCATACTGTTGAAAATTGCAATTATTAAAGTTCCAAAATGAGAATTTTATTAAACTAGTTGTCATTTGGAATGCTTCAAAAACATCGTAATTACCACTTCATGCAAAAGCTTTACGATAATGGCATTTAAAACTATTTTTATGATTAGTGAGGTATTCGAGGTTTACTTTTCAAACAATGTGTTGAATCTGATATTAAAAATATAACTCCTATTATTCCGTTTCAGAGTTAATTGTTTCATTTACACTCGGTCTTTCAAAAAGAAGGAAATGAAATCTCTTTTATGTAATCTTATTTGAACTGATTTAATTTTCCAAACAATTTCTTCAATTTGATACAGCGTATGGATAGGAAAAAAGGGGAGATATATATCGCTTCAGAAGATATAGCTAATGATATAATACAGGCATCATGACCAAAAGATTATTGGAGTAACTCAGACTTAGTTATCTGTGATAATTTCATTATATACGGAAACGTGAAAGTAGGCTTTTCAGAGAGGATCACTATGGAGACGGTAGTGTGTTCTGCTTTCCATATCTGATGGTCTCCAATAATTTATTGATAAAATCGAACTCACATGGAAGGGAATAAATATTTTCTCTTGGGATCGCATGTTTCTTTCTGTTTTAAAAGTTGAAAATAATCTTCTCTAAGGAAAATTCTACCAAATTTTAAGTAGTTAACCTAGTTCAAATTCGTTAACTTTCCTTGTTCTCTCATATAGAGGAAAGTAACTTTAAGATGTTATTTGTAAGTCGCTAGTAAAATTTTCATGATAGAAGTATTCGGTTTTACATATGCAAAGCAACTTTATTTAATAGTATGTACCACAAAACCCGGTTTAAAAATACGAGTACAAATAGAAATAAATTTGTTGGAAATGTTTATCGAATGTACGGCATATTGATATTCGAGCGTACGTCCATTTAAATCCTGAACACTTTTAATTTTTCACTTTCAAAATTTTCAATTCTACGAGCAGAGCAAAAGCGAAAAATAGGCCTGGCAATGGCGGCGCCGAGTAATCTCTTTAGAATTGCAAATCTGCCGGCGGGCGAGCGGATGATGCATGGACGCGCTGCATGGGCGATGTGCTGCACCGCTCGATCGCCCTCCGCCCTGCCCGTCCGCCCGCCCGTCCGCCCGCCCCGTCACTCGATCGCCTGTCCGCCCATCCATCCATCCAGCAACCCGCTCACCCACCCACCCACCCTGGCCCGTGCACTGTGCAGTTGCTTCGGGAGCTCCAGGCCGTTCGTCTCATCGCTCGTTCGCAGTCTCCTTCCGCTCGCTCAAGGCCGTTCGTCTAATCGCTCGCTCGCAGTCTCCTTCGCGCTCGCTCAAGGCCGTTCGTTTAGCCGCTCGCTCGCAATCTCCTTCGCGCTCGCTCAAGGCCGTTCGTTTAGCCGCTCGCTCGCAGTCTCCTTCGCGCTCGCTCAAGGCCGTTCGTTTACCCGCTCGCTCGCTTGGAGGTCGCCTCGTATGTAGACCTGCTCGCTGGCTTGCTTTATTTGCACTCTCTTGCTTGCTTGCTCACTTGCAAGTCGGCTCGCTCACTTGAAGGCCTCTGCCTTGTATGTTCACCCCCCTTCAGGCTCGTTTGGTTGAAGGATCGCCGCTTGTAGGATTGACCGCTTGTATAGCCATACGCTTGAGATCACGCTCGCTGTAAGGCCAGGCCTTTTATTGGGCCACCAGATAATCTGCCCGATTGTTTGTATCTCCCTGCTTGAACACCCGTCCGCTAGGCACACAACGCAAACCGGAACCGCAACGCAACGAACTGCAACGCACCGAACTGCAACGCACCGAACTGCAACACAACGAACCGCAACGCGACAAACCGCAACGCAACGAACCAGCATCGCAACGAACCGCAACGCAACGAACCGCAACGCAACGAACCGCAACGCAACGAACCGCAACGCAACGAACCGCAACGCAACGAACCGCAACGCAACGAGACGCGACGCGACGCCCCATCTAACAGAAGGCGATCGGTCTTGTCCGTCAGTGTGTCACTTACTCTGCCGCGTAAAAGGGTGATGGGGCCGAGTGGGAAGACCTGTGAGGTGGGGTGGTTGGGGAAGGGTGAGCTGGGCAGGGCGGTAAATGCTGGGAAAGGGCGGGGTGAGTTGGAACTAGGCGTCTAGATGAAGAATCTTCATCTCTATCAAGTTTTTAGTCCCGTTTTTTTGATATATTGACCAGACATTGATTGAGCCTCTTGTTTTACTTGTTTTACTCGATCATTCAAATAAACGCTCCCTCATCTTTTCGAGGCAGAAAGTCGTTTCTCCACGACCTCTCCACAGTGTATAGATTCCTACCCGTTATGGGATACAATAATGATGTCGATTTTACAAGCCGTACGAGAATATTATTTTCGAGCGGCTGTCGTCCATTCACATTCTTCTTAGTTCATTATTCACAACAGAGAGTTCTCGCAGTCGTCTACAGAGGGCCAGAGCTCTGCCGCGGCATGTCGCAAATGTTTTAAGAATACGTCAGCAGCGGAATATTAAGTGGAAGATTCTACGTCAAGCAAAATGTCTACCGCAAACACTCCACTACAATCGGTAGAACATAATACAGCTATCATTTAAAATACTCGTATTCAAAAAACATATTGTTCTACCAGTAATTCTATTTTCAGCGATATGTGCTCAAATCAAGAGTTAACTCCATTGATAATAAATAATACCAATTACTCTAATTTCACAATTAATTTTTCCATAATGCAAATCTAGACAATTTGTGTTTGTAATTCTTGTTTTGTTTGCTTGTTTGTAGTTTTTGTTATAAAATATTTAATTAATAAAGTAAAACCTACAATGAATGTAACATTATTTCAAAAAATAAAATATGTTTCAACTGTTTACATTTAGTATTTTAACATATCAACTTCAAATTTGGAGAGAAAGCGTAGGCTTCTACTAGTCTTCTACTTGTAGTCTTCTACTAATAGAATGGCTATTATTCACGAGTGGAAATTTCGACACTCGCTCCTACGTCAACCTTGTGGTAAACATCTCGTGAGTAATAGCTTTCATTCTACGATCGTTGAAGAATATACTATTCCCTCACGAAGGGCATGATAAGAAATAATTTGTAACTGTTATACCTTTGTCCACATGGAAGAAAATGTTTTCTTACCAATTGTTACCGAAAAAAACTCGTAGCTACCTATATTCACGACGGGGCGAGGGACGGGATGCGGGACGGTGTCGAGGTGAATTATGAGAGGACGGAGTGAGAGGGAAAGTTGGGTGGCGAGGCGAGATGGAGAGGGGTGCGAGGGTGTGGCGAGGGACGGGATGAGGGAGTGGTGTGGGTAAGACGGATGAAGGGGCAGGGTGAGGGGACAGGGTGAGGGGACAGGGTGAGCGGACAGGGTGAGAGGACTGGGTGAGGGGGGGCGAGGGCGAAGGGCGAGCAGGCGGGGTGGGTAGGGCGAATTTGCTGGTCGAGGGGCGAGCGGGAGGCAGTGCGAGGGGAGTGAGAGGGTAGGGCGAGGGGGATGGGTGAGAAGGAAGAGCGAAAGGCGGGATGAGAGAGCGGGTCGAGGTGCATTATGAGGGACGTGAAGAGAGGACGAGGTGAGGGGGCGGGGCGAGAGGAAGCTGCGAGGGGCGGGATGAGAGAGCGGGGCGGGGGAGACGGGTGAGGGAGCAGTTCGAGGGGGAGGGGCAAGGGGGAAGGGTACGGGGGCGGGACGGGGACTTGCTGAGGGACGCTGCGAATGGGCGGGGCGAGGGAGAGGAGGGATGCGAGGGGGCGGGGCAGGGGGGGAGCGAGGTGGGGGCTACGCGTGGGGGCGGGGCAGTGAAACGCCGCGCGCTGGGCAGCCTGGGCGGCAAACCGCGTTGGCCCGCCCGGCGCCACCGACGCACGCAGTGTTGACCTGCGCTCCTCGGCGCGGAGGCCCAGCGGTGCGGCGGGCACTTGTCTCAAATGCCGAAAAACTCTCCAAAAGTCTAACAATGACCGGGATAGAGGGCTCAGGGCATCAACTGATGTCACTGCAGTCCTTCTAACTGGGAGGTCTTAGGTTCGAGTTGCGATCGCAGGATTTTCGACACTAGCTTGTCAGCTACGTCGAATTTAGTCTCTGTCTGTAGGAGAATTCTAGCGACCGTCTGCTCTGATCGGTAGTTTTCCGTGGTTTCTCCGATCAACACCAGGCGAATGCCGGAGCAGTACCCTAATAAACCGGCCACGGCCCGCGCGTGATTTTTCCTACCTCTTCCTTCTCCTATCCTCACCCCTTACACACACACTAACATCCCACATGCCGGGAGACCCGTCAGGAGCTTAGAACTTGTCCTGGCTGGTGCGGTGCCCCGCTGGGGGAGATACCTGGTAAGGAAAACCCCGTTAGCCTACTGGAGATCGGCGACGGGCCTCGTCATACAGGGGGGGAAGACCACCGCCTCCTCCCAAGCAAAAAACACGCACTACGCATACGGGACTAATGATCATAGTAGTTGACGCGGCCGGAATCACTAAGAATCAATCAATCTAAAATGAAGTTCAATATTTTAACTTTGGTAGACGTACAATACAGTTTTTTAAAATCCCGTAAAGGGTTTTATTGCTGCTTTTTTTACCTGCTGTACCATTCAGTCAGAGCGTTGTCACTTCTATGCTCACGTCAATGTATAATGGTGCAGTAAGGGGAATGTAACAACTTGTGCGTATTGTTTTGCAAACATTTTACAAATCGTTCGCCTATTATCATTTGTGTATTGTGTCTGAAATACAATACAAACATGTGTACATAATTAATTCTTTAAAAGTAAATACATGTTCACAAATTTAGCGTTTATGTATCGTCTCACTGTGTGCGGCAAATGAAATATATTTCACACAGTATATAGTATCTAACTACTGTGCCATTTTGTAATGTCATGCATATATATTCTCTATTATCTGTATATATAAAAAAATTGTAAAATATTGTGCATTATATGTATGGAGAATCGTTGGAATAGGTCAATAAAAGTCAGTAACAATAAAAGTCAACGTTTTAGCGATTTATTTGACCTGTTTCAGGTCTACAAATATATAATAAATATACCGAGTAGTAAGCGCCAGCAATATCAGGTTAACGCGATTTACCAATGCAAAAGAGAAAAATAACAGAATTTTCATTTAAATATATTGTACAAGACAATCATAACTAATTATCAATGGCAACATTTAAAAATATTTATCTCAAGAATGAGCAGACTGAGACACTTGATTTGTGAGACGAAAATAATGTTTGGCTATTATCCTTCTATTTTCTGCTTGTTTGAATTTTACTAATAATAACAGTAAAACGTTGTTTCCTGGCCATCTTTATAAGGGTTGTTTCCGAGGTACGCAGCATTGTTGCTCCAGACCACTCCTTCTGTCAAACGACACGGTGGCTGGAACTTCAATCCTTTGATTGGGAGCTTTTATAGTTGAGAACTTTTGCTCTCAGAAAAGAGAGAATAAAATCACTGGTGCTGTAATAAATTCATCACAGGGCTAATGTCGTAAGAATGCTTTTTAGAGCATCCGTGTTTGAGCACTAATGAAATATTTGCGCATGGATGTGGAAAAAGAATGCAAGAATAACACAACAGGCAACTACATTATTACTGACATTGAGATGAGGGAGATTATACAATGATTCTTTAATTGAAATGTTTTATTAAACCATCTATAAAAAGCACTATCAAAAAATGAATTTTCGTAGATTTAACATCCGAAATATTAAATTTCATTGTCTCTAAACTATTGTTTAAATTAATATTTATCGTAATTCAGTGCGATTGGTCACAGGTTTTGATCATCAAAATGATAAAATATTGCCAGTTCTATGTGCAATGATCAACATTGAGACGTTATCGTCTCCAACTTTATCCAACAATATTAAAGCAACTTTGAGTGGTCTGTCATTGTACAAGGCCCTTCAAGTTGGACATTGTCGTTATTGTGTTTCGCGAACTAGTGTATAAAGGGGAATGATATTTAGTTAATAATTAATATAGAGCAAATTGGTATCGTTAAAAATTCACTCATCCCTTTTTATCAGCATCATATTTTGTAATGCTGACATTAATAACCCTAGAATAGCGTATTACGTAAGCCAACACACAATTTCACACTAATATAAAAAGCAGATAATAATTCATTATTAGTAGTAAATCAAGTAATTTCCAAATATTATTCGATAACGTTAAGAAAATTATATTACTAAGTCATCTTTCAAAAATTAAGTCTTTGTCTAAACAATATATAGACATTATAACATGAAACGTCGTCTACTTCAATTCGTGTTCCATCCATAAATTGAAACTTTGTAACTCAATAATCCTCAAAGAGCAAATTTCAAAGGGAGCCCGTAAATGATAGAACGCGGTCCTTTGCATGGAATCTACTTTCTCCCTGAGACTTTCACGGGCCTAGCAAAGCAACCCACTTCATAAGCGGAAGCGCCTCGCCCGAAGTTTTATTGGTTCCCGCGCCGTGCCGCACCGCTGCGTCTTAATTCCAGTCGCCGCCGCCGCTGCAGCGGATCCGAATTGGAAAACGTCAGCACTTCTTCGGCCGCGCAATTTTTTACCCTGGACGATTTTTTAAGGAAGAGAAAGCGAGGCGGCGCGGCGGGCGAGAGGCACCGCATGACAAACGACCGCCCGCGCCGCCTGTCCACCCGCCCGGGCCGCCTACACCGCCCACACCGCCCATGCCGTCCACAACGCCCACAGCGCCCACACCACCCACACCCCCACAGCGTCTGCGCCGCTCGCGCCGCCTGCACCACCTGCACCGCCCACGCCGCCCACGCCACCCGTGCCACCCGCCCGAGTCGGCCACACCACCCACGCCGCCCACACCGCCCACATCGTCAACACCGCCCACGCCGCTCACACCGCCCACGCCGCTCACACCGCCCACGCCGCTCACACCGCCCACGCCGCCCACACCGCCCACACCGCCCACATCGCCCACACCGCCCACATCGCCCACACAGCCCACACCGCCTGCACCGTTCACACCGCCCACACGCCCACCACCGCCCACGCCGCTCACACCGCCCACGCCGCCCACACCGCCCACACCGCCCACATCGCTCACACCGCCCACGCCGCCCACACACCGCCCACAATGCCCACACCGCCCACGCCACTCACGCCACCCACGCCGCCCACACCGCCCACATCGTCAACACCGCCCACGCCGCTCACACCGCCCACGCCGCCCACACCGCCCACCACCGCCCACATCGCCCACACACCGCCCACATCGCCCACACACAGCCTGGCCACCCGCCCGCACCGTTCAAGGTTACCCGCCCACATCGTCACACCGCCCACGCTGCCTTCGCCACCGCCCACGCCGCCCACACCGCCCATTACCCTCGCCCACAATGCCCACACCGCCCACGCCACTCACACCGCCCACGCCGCCCACGCCGCCCACACCGCCCACAACGCCCACACACACCTCCCACACCTCCCCACACCGCCCAAGCCACCGCCCACACCGCCCACACCGCCCACATCGCTCACGCCACCTGCACGGTCCGCCCCACCACACTGCCCACACTGCCTGGGTGCCTGCACCACCTGCACCGGCCTGGCCACCGCCCACACCGCCTGCGCCGCTCACACCGCCCACACCTCCCACACCGCCCACACCGCCCACACCGCCCACGCCACCTGCACGGTCCGCACCACTCACACTGCCCACACTGCCTGCGCCGCCCGCACCACCTGCACCGCTCACACCGCCCACACCGCCTGCGCCGCTTGCACCGCCCTCGCCGATCGTGGCACCCGCCCGCGCCGCCCATGCCACCCATGCCGACCATCGCGACCACCCATGCCGACACCGCTCGCACCATTCGCGCCGCCTTCACCGTCCGCGCCGCTCACACCGCTCACACCGCCCGCACCGCCTGCACCTCCTACACCGCCCGTGCTGCCCTCGCCGACCATCCACCCACACCGTCCGCACCGCTCGCACCGCCTGCACCGCCCGCGCCATCCGCTCTGCCCAGATCGTTCCCACCACCTGCGCTACTCACGCCGCCCCTCCATCCGCCCACGTCGCCCATGCCTCCCGTACTATCCACCCACACCACTCATCGCTCACATCGCCCTCATCACCCCGTCACCACGCTCCCGCCACCACCGATTGGCTTCACTCACTTTTCCTAACTGGTTTCTCCATACATCCCTTCCCCGTTCACGTCCTCTGTCGTCTTCCTTCTGCTTTTCCATTCTACTCCTTTCTCGACTTCATCCTCGCCCGTCCTCCTCCTTGTTCATCCTCCTTGTCCTTTATCCCTTTTCGGTATCCTCCTTCATATGTTCTGGCCCTTATTTAACCTTTGTACTCTTTCGACGTTCTTTCCTGCCTCTTCTTCGAATATATTTGCACCAGGTGAGATTGCGGACCCATCCTCATTTCCCCCTCATCTGTCGCATGACTATTCCTGATCTCTCTCTCTCTCTCTCTCTCTCTCTCTCTCTCTCTCTCTCGTGCGCGCGCGCTTCTTTCCACCCTGTCTGTGTTAGCTGATGCTCTGCGCTCGTAAATCTGCGAACTTTGCCTTCTTCCCTGTTGTTCTTCATCCATTTTGCTGCCGCTACTCTAAGTTTCCTCACCCGTTGAGTTTGCAATTCATCATTGCTGTTCGTCTTCCTGCTGTTACTATTCTTGCCTATTCTTCTCGTTTACGTTCGTACGCGCTTCCAAACTTCCCGCTCAGCTTCACTTCCTTCTATTCAAATCTCTAATTTTTCATTTCTCTCATTGTTACGACATTCCCTTATTTTTTATTTTTTCTCACTCTTACATTTATAGAATTACGTACATAACTTTCGTTCATCACAATCTCACTCAAGCACATTGCTTCGCTTTCCCGTAAGTATACCCCCGTCACCAATACTCCCTTTCCGCTGATGACTTTTCCATCTCCCTCCTTTTCTTATCTGTCTCACATGTCTTCACTTTCATACCTCGACTCACTTATTTCCTCATACTTTTACTATCCTTTGTGTAAAACTCACCTCACAATTAAATCCACACTTAACTTGTCTTCTCTCGTGTCTTCGCCTCTGTGTTTGACTTTATCCATTCCTCACAAATACGGTCCCTTCCAATTCATCCAAATATTCTCCCTACGTCGCTGACAACTTTTCCCTCAAAATGTAAGCCAAACTCAGCTGCAGGTTGGACCACTGTCCAGTTCGACAGAATTCTCATTAATGGTTCTGCTCGCCTGCATTCAGTTCCCGACCAGTTTCATGATTCAGTGTTCTGATTTTGCAACACAGCCGCTACGGCATTCGGAAGTCCGCTTTCCGATCTACGAGTTACGAGTGAACGACCAATAATAACATACCTGCGTTCCTATGCGGCCACTTCCTTCCTTTTGGCTCAATCTGTCGCCCACGTAATTGTATATCTACATATGCGGTCATAGTAGGTGTTGAGTGTTATAACAACGACTAACTAGCTTATAAATTATCCCCTCCACTTTAAAATGCCTACATCTTTAGTAATTTTGTTTTCTCTTTCAGGTACAGTAACTCGCGTATATTAATGGTAAGGAATTGATTTAACAATATCCTACGTTTTTAAATTAATCGGCGGTAATTATAAACAAGACAATACACATTAAACCATTAATTGTAATAAATGGTTTAGAGTGGTATTCATTAAATATTCAGAACAGAATTTTTTCTTAGGAACTCTATTTGTCATATATTTACCCTCACCATTCTCAATATGTAATTAGTGACTTTGTGATCGCTGATTACACAATTTTAAGATATAATAAAGGATAACAATAATCGCTGGTAAATAAAACAAAAAACAAATTCGATGACATATTTTTCATATACATTCTCACCGGTTTGTATTGGTTCCACTTCTTCACCCCTTCAATTCATAATTATTTTCTGTACTCAGTATCAAAATACAGCAGAGTGACACGACTACCAGGAACGCACAGTAGGCAGCCTAGATACGTCAGAGGAGTAAGAAGATCTGTTGGCAGGCAGTAAGAGTTCAATCCCTCTGAATGCGTTTGACAGCGAGGTAGACGGGCTTGGAATCTCTCTAGTCTTCGTTTCTCTTGCAAGCAGGACACTACCAATACCATTTAAAATAAATACTTTTCTTGTTTTGTTTATTTTGTTATTATCAATGTATTTTATTGGAATTATATTCCTCGCTTCAAAACCTTTTCTAAATATATTTCAAGACTGAGTAAATATAAAAAAATATTATCGGATATGTATTTTTGTGAACTTTTTGTGCATTAAGCGTTTTTCCTTGAACTGAAAATAATTATACTAATCGTAAATTATAAAGGAAGCACTTGATATATTACACCAATTATGCTATAAAATAACTTATCACATTTGATATTTTAATATAGATGCTATTTTATTATATAATTTGTATAAAATATAAAATGCGTCATTCAATCATTCATACATTCAGATCATAGAGTTCTGTTTTTGAATTTAGCCTTTGGCTAAGGAAATAATGAATGTGCTTGCACATTCACTGAGTTAGTGAACACGATCGCAATTTGATTCCGTGAACGAACACGTTTTTTTTCATAACGCCCATAGAAACACCGCAGCTAATCACGTCGCAATAATTATTGCTTTTCAAGTAGAAATACATTTTGAATAAATTTGTGGAAAGTGAAGCATCAAAATAATGTAATGAAAAGCGAACTATGTCAAGCAATGAAACTTCTCATACTCTCAAGAAGTGTGCACTTACAAGACACTTTGAAAGTCAATTCACGAGTAATTAAAAACAAGTTAAACGTGAAGAAAATCTGAATCGAAGTGATGATTACGAAAATCGAAGTCTATAATTTTTGTCTACGGTGGAATTTAAACACGTTGAATAAATGATAGTGTAGTGAAGTGCAGTACTTAATATTTGTTTAAGTGGAAAGAAATGCAGTATGTAGACGCGACTGGGAGGTCCTAGGTTCGGGCTCGAAGGAGGAATGCCACATTATCGCCCAAACTCACACTTCCCGTTCCCTCACCGCGCACCGCACGCTCACGCTCCACGGCGCTCGCCACAGCTCCTTCCGAACGAGCCACCTCCTTACTCTCAGCTACAACCGTTGCCCATTCGGATGCCAATGCACACACCCACGTCATCCACCGCCTTACCCGCGTTTCCTTCTCCCTGACTTCTACCAGACGCTTTTCGCACCTGCCCTCTCGTCCGTTTGCGATCTCTCCCTCGTCCACCTCCTAAACCATTCGCTCATATCCCCCCACACATACCATTTCCCTCACACTCCTCTCCCTGTCGCTCACAAACCTACCCACCCATTCCCTCATCCACCATCCCACCTTTTCACTTACCGTTCTTTCCACCCACTCGCTTACTCACCTAGCCCCTTTTGCTCAATCACCTACACAGCTTTTCGATCACCCACATGCCCCCCTTTCGTTCATCCACATACCCACCATTTCACTCACTTACCTACCAGTCTCGCTGAACCATCCTTCGCTCATATACTTACCGCCCTTTGCTCTCCCACGTACCGAGCCCTTCGCTCACCCGCCTATTCACCCTTTCGGTCACTCACGTACCGGCCCCTTTGCTCTCCGCTTACTTACCGCCCTTTCGCTCACCCACCTACTCACGTACCTGCCCTTTGCTCACGCACGTACCGAGCCCTTCGCTCACCCGCCTATCCACCCTTTCGTTCACTCACGTACCGACCCCTTTGCTCCTCGCTTACTTACTGCCCTTTCGCTCACCCACCTACCTGCCCTTTGCTCACCCACGTACCGAGCCTTTCGCTCACCCGCCTATCCACCCTTTGGGTCACTCACGTACCGGTCCCTTTGCTCGCCGCTTACTT
>BLKR01006934.1:0-47215 GCA_011170035.1 Teleogryllus occipitalis | reverse complement strand
AGGGATGTTGTATCAGAAGTTGCAGTCGGAAATATCTCCTTGTCGATTATTAAGTCTATGTATTTAAAAATGGATGTTGGTATGTACCAGGCAGTGAACTTTGACACCGTGTGACCGATCGCCATGAAAGTCGGCAACCTACGTGTTCTTTCACGCATAAGGTTGTATACAGTTAATTTTGTTGTAACTTAAATGATGCAGCAGCACAAGTTTGCGCTTAATTGTTTTTCAAATTAAGTTCCACCTTGGCCTCATTGTGGCTGGATCTTCCGGGAGCCGCAGGGTGAGGATAAGGAGGACAGGACAGGCGCCGCACGCGCACACGAGCGAATGAGGGAGCAAGAGAGAGAGGAGAGAGAGAGACAGACATTCAGAGACAGGCAGAGACAGACAGATAGAGAGAGACAGCGAAAGACAAACAGACAGAAGCGGACACATACAGACAGAAACAGACACACAAAGGGAGAGAGAGAAAGGGAGAGAGATAAAGATAGACAGAGAGACTTGGAGAGACAGAGATAGAGGACAGAGCCTGGAACAGACAGAGGATGGGACAGAGACGGGAAGATAGAGAGAGACATTCAGAGATAAAAAGGCAGAGACAGATACAGAGAGAGAGACAGACAGACAGAGAAATAGAGAAAGACAGACTGTGATAGACAAAGACATTGACAGTGAGAGAGACGGAGACAGATAATCAGAGACAGAGAGACATATATAGACAGAGAGAGACATTCAGTGACAAAGAGAAACAGATACAGACGTAGGCAGTGTGACAGAGAGATACAGATAGAGACAGAGACACTGAGACAGTCAGACAGGGGGCACACAGAGGCAGACAGGGGCACACAGAGGCAGACAGAAGCACAGAGAGTCAGACAGAGGCAAACAGATAAAGAGAGACAGATGGTCAGAGAAAGACAGAGACTGGGACAGACAGTGACTAGGACAGAGAGAGACGACGACAGAGAGATACAGACAGAGACAGACGGAGAGAGACAGGCAGACAGAGGCACATAGGACATGCTAGATGCAGACTAAAAGTGCAGCCATGAATTTAAAACTTTGCAAATATATAATAAATAATATTTTCCCCATTCTCTAGGGGTTACGACCATTCTTTAAATGCTCTGACTGCTGCATAGTTCCATTAAATATTTTTAGAGACTAAAACATAGTAAAACATGCCGCAACCATTAAAATATCAGCATGTTCAAGAAAAGACAGAGAATAAAATGACGTAAATTGTGAAAAATCATTTTTATCCGATTTTTTCGTGTCCTTCTCTCCTTAATTAATGCTATTGATGTAGACTTATTGGTTTGAAATCACTGGAAAATATTCAAAGTGAGATATCTTAAGAACCTCTTTTCCCTTTTGAGATTTTCAAGTCGAATTATTCATATAAATTATTTATTGTGCTAGCGTGAAACTACGAATCCTTTAATATACGTATCAAATAAGAATACAACACATATCCAGCTGCTCCATTCCCTATTACAGCCTTTGTAAATTGAATTTCAATATAAACCATTGAAATCTGCGGGGAGTTTTGTGTCTCAGTTGGCACCATAGGTGTAATGACGGCCCACTGTGCACCGTGAGTGAGGTGGATGGTCGCACAGAGGCTGCACCGCATGTGGTTCAGTAAGCGACGATCTACTCTCTCCCTTCCCTGTAAGCGACCGCCACCTAAAAGCCTGTACACAACTCTCACATTGCCAATTCATGGGTTAGACAAGTACATGCCCTACATGTGTAATCAACTTTTTCTGTTTGTTGAAGGGTGAAAGGTCCTAAGCACAGAGGTTTTACAATCCCTCTTCCGTTAAAGGTTGGACAATAGACGTTATGTTCAATTTCTCGTGTTCGTACGTCTATACGGAGTAATATATTTACTCTAGGAAGTAGAATAAAGTTATTTATTTCTGTACGAAAAACTCATTGCCGGACACTGACAACGAAAAAGTGGATAAATCCAGTTGCTAAATTAGGGAAAAGAATTCTCTTACACGTGATGTAGTCACAACCCCTCTTTTGTGGGTCCTTAATGCCCAAAAAAGAATTGAAAGTAAAACGTCGGGCCGTCTGTCCGTCGTCCGTCCGTCTGTGAACACTACTAGCGCCTAAACCGTGCGTAGGAGTTCTTCCAAATTGAAGAAACCCTTGTCCATCTGGCTCTAGTTGAAACTTTGAGATTTTGAAAAATATTCTTTACAATTTGGGGCTACTTTACATTAAAAAAAATACATTTGTGTAATTTTTGAAAAAAACAACAAAAGAATTCACCAAAATAAAGTTTATGTCATATTAAACAGTGCAATTAGCTCTATCCATTGGAATTCATTCATTAATAAATATGAAGCCAGTTTTGAGAAAATCGCGTTTGAGCGTATCTAAAAATGCGGAATATTCAGCACATTTTCCCAGAAAACTGTTGAGTTTTCGAAAATCTTTATCTGACATTATTTAAAGCACATGTACTCATAAATATAATAATGTTAAGAAATCGCCTCTAATGTAAATATTACTGAGATGAGAGACAAGTAAAAAAATACATTTTTGTATTTTTGTAAAAAGAAAAGAATAGAGCTGTATGGCGTAGAATAGAGTGCAGAATAGAGTGCATTTGGCCCTACCGCTATTTAAAGAACAATTTTGGAGGCATATTTGAGATTTTTTTTCATTTTTCAAAATTGCAAATAATGCACGTGCTTTTGCAAGAAAACTACTAAAATTTTCAAGAAAATCTATATGACCTTAATGAAAGAACTATTTATGGATAACAAATTTCATTTGCAGGAAAAATCTCTATCATTAATTTTATAGTTGTAGGAAGACGCCGAAAAAATTTTAACTTTTGCAATTTTCGAAAATTCAGAGTTCGAACGGACTTAAGCCATCTGTAAGTGTATTTTACTCTATTCGTACAAGAAATTTGAAGAAAAAATTTGGAGCCGTTTTTGAAAAAAAAATTGAAAATATTTGGAGGACTTCATGTAAAGTACCCCCAAATTTTAAAGAATGCTTGTCATAATTTCAAAGCTTGAACTAGAGCCAGATCGACAGGGATTTCTTCAATTTGGAAAAGATCGTACGCATGGTTCAGGCGCTAGTAGTGTTCACAGACGGACCGTCTGACAGATTGCACAAATGTAATATTATTGAAAAATCATTCATGCCGTTAATATGTACATTTCCAGCAATTTGTAAACACTATTGCATTTGTGAGTGAAAGTCCTTCAAATGATTTTAAATACTTTTTTTCGAAAACTCAACTATTCCAGCAAAAAGAGCTTCTAATTTCGCATTTACAGTAACGCTTAAACGCAATTTTCCTAAAAATGACTTTACATTTTTCAATATAAATTGCTATTTAGGACACGATTTTACTTCTCTTGAATATTATTAAAGTAATATTTCGATTCTACTATTAGGAAACCGAAAAATTGAGAAAATAAAAAAAGTACTTTGGGCGCCGATAGATGGCAGGTGAGAATAGTATGTGGCAAGTGCGAATAGAAAACTAATACGAGAATATTCTGTGCCATTCTGTAGCACAATTAGTTTGACTCTGAAACAAAATTAATCTGATAAGAACATACTTGGATGTAAGAAGAGTCGCATGGAAATCTGGACGTAATAGTTCGTCGAATTCTGGACGTAAATGTTGATAATTTTTTTCTCGTATCATTTACACTACCTTCCGAATTAAAATATTTTCCGAGTTTTTGAAAGATATTTGTTACTTATTTTAACATAATAATAATAGTAATAATAATAATAATAATAATAATAACAATAACTTTTGCTGGGAATTTATTATTATTCATATTTAAGTACTAGTTATGTAAAAGGAATTAATCCATAAAATTATAAAACAATGGCACGCATATCTTTCTGGGTCTAGTTCAGCACAAGTGACTAAAAAGTATCAAATTTACCATGAGGAAATAATTAATGCAAGAAAAACCAAGAAAATGATTGTCTAGAAGTCTGTATTATGGTATGTCTAGAAACTACAATTCTCAGATTTTCTTTTTCTCACAAATTGACGGATATGTCAACTATTGTTTTACACTTTTTATAATTCTTATACACATCATTTCAATTTAAAATCCACTTTTAAAACCGTTGGACTTAAAAACAAAATATGAGAAAGGAAATAAGCGATTATTCCGAAAGGAAACAGTTTTCGGGCGAATAACGAGGCATTTACTGCCCTCTTGGAAATCGCATTCTTCTAGAAGGAACCCTCGAGCATTTGGGCCGGGTCGCGTCCTGTTCGCTACTTTCGTCGCAACCCTCCATCACTGCCAGACCTCGCTCGCCTGCGCGTCTTCACCGCCCTCGACTCTTCCGGACGCCCGCCCCGCACCTGGGATCGCCCCGCCACATCGCCCCCCGGCCTCACGCAGGCGCGGCCCCTTCTCCAAAGCCAGCCCGCCGAGCCCCACCCCCTGGCTCCAATGCCCTTCCTGCGATTTTCGCACCTGCCCCTCTGTCCTCACGCTGTCACGCTGCGATCACCTCCACGAGATTCATTGCCGGAGGTTCACTTCCTCGCAAAGAGTTCACGAAGTTTCTCTCCCTATTTCCCTCTCCCTACTTTTCTCTTCGACTTTCTTCTCTCATCTTCACCCGTCTACCCTCTCTCGACTACCATCGCACGACTACCATCGCACGACTACCCTCTCACGACTACCCTCTCACGACTACCCTCTCACGACTACCCTCTCACGACTACCCTCTCACGACTACCCTCTCACGACTACCCTCTCACGACTACCCTCTCACGACTACCTTCTCACGACTACCTTCTCACGACTACCTTCTCACGACTACCTTCTCACGACTACCCTCTCACGACTACCCTCTCACGACTACCCCCTCACGCCTATCCTCTCACGACTATCCTCTCAGACTATCCTCATGATTACTCTCTCACGTCTACCCTCTCACGAATACCCTCTCACGTCTACTCTCTTCCAGTAACCTGTCACCCGCTTTCCAACATTCATTGTCGCTTTCCGCGCTCTCTCGGGTCCACGCTCTCTATCTATCCATCTCTTCCCCCTGCACTAGCTTTCCTACTGGGAGCAATCCGCTCGGCAATAGTGGTTAGGCTCAAGTGCAAACTGTTAGATCCGCACAGCCCTCCTTAAACACAATCGGTGTTCGTCTTCGTTAGCAGCAACAGCAGCCGACGCAGAAGCAGGCGTTCTGCTCCATTCCTAAATCTCCCTCCTCGGCTGCCTCGGTGCGAAAATACTCTGAAGCCGCTAAGGCAGGAGTTTTCAACCTTTCTTTTCTGGGTGGAAATCGTTTAAGTATGAAAAACGTGTGGGCTATCTGAAAATGTATCAACGAAACTCAGTTAAGTAATTTTTAGATGTTGCAACAGGAATTTATATGTGTAGAGTAACTAAAAGTTTAGGTTTGTTCGCTGGATCTTTGTAAATTGCTAGGTGGATGCCCTGAAGGATAATATGCAGATTTGGGACTAATCGTCGAATCAAATATTATTTCATTGATTTACTTGTCATGGTTGTGCGCTGTGTTTTTGTATTATTTTGTTTCATGTTACCCTTCTTTACCTTTAAATTCAGAGAGCACCTCCGTTGCTGTCGCGATGACCGACAAGCACTATAAATCACTAAACCTTCACCAAAAATCAAATCTTTAGTAGGGAATATCTTATTGAGAATATGAGATTGATATTGGTGTGTTACCCGAGGGAAAATGAATTAATTAACTGATTCTCTATGTAAACATATAACTGTAATTATGTTGCTAGAACCAATTTCGCTATTAACATTATCAATCGCGCCCAAGGGCAATTGGATTCGCTATTCCATCTGATGAATAGCATTTATCCTAAATAAATCTGTGAAATTTAACGAATCTGTTTTCAGAGTATATTAATTATATTATTTAACGGATTTGGAGATTATTAAATATACTGACAGATACATAATATTAATCGCGAGTTATGCTTTTGTGTATTCATTTATTCATAATGAACAAGACAAAAAAATACATTTTTGTAATGTAAAAACAAAAGAATATAGTAATACGACGTTTATGTCATCGTGTAGGGTTTGTTTAGCACTAACCGTACCAAAAATGTAATGAAAAAATTTGGAGCCGTTTTCGAAAAAATCTTGTTTTTATAATTTTTTAAAATTGCAAATATTGCACGCACTATTGCTCTAACATTTAAAAAAAATCAACATGACCTTAATGAAAGAACTATTTATGGACAACACATTTCATTTAAAGGAAAACCCTCTATCTTCAGTATTGTAGTTGTAACAAAAAAAGTTCTAATTCCGGCCACGGAAGCCTACGCTCTCACTTAGTTGTAACAAGTTGCCGAAAAATGCATACTTTTACAATTTTCGAAAATTCAGAGTTAATCCTGAGAACCGTCCCTATGCCACCTTTATAAGTGTAGTATACTCTATTCTTACAAGAAATTTAAAGAACAATTGGAGCCGTTTTTGAGAAAAGTTTGAAAATGTTCCTAGGGCTATATATAAATATATTTTTGCGCCGAAAATCCGCCATTTTTTCGCGCAGCATTACATAACTTTCTCTATACTACGTACATTACTCCGTATATACATACATATACGAGAAAGTAAAAATCAAAGTATTTATGTCAATATTAATACTGATTACAGTCTTGTTATCAGAGGTGTATCTACAGCATGGCCGACATGGCACGGGCCATGGGCGCTACTCAGAGGCACTATTTAGAGTATACCCGTTAAAACAAATAACAACTACCTTAATTTGAAGTATTCTGACAGGGGCACACATTTGAATATCGTGCGCCTGAATATCGAGATATGCTCTGATTGTTATTATTATTCAATACTATTAAAATATTTTATGTTATTGACTTTTAGAATGTTTATGTTGTCTCCCTCTTTTAGCAAGTTGGGAAGTAAGTCGACAAAAGTATTATATGTCGGTGGAAGATTCAGGAGGAAACTGAAGGAGACAACTCTTGCGGAAGTTTTATTAACATTAGTTTACGTTTATAGAATACTCGCTGAGCTGCCCGATCTTCGAATGAGTCTTTGTTTCGTACACCTTATACACATCTAATAAAACTTTCCTAAATGGCATGATGCTGACTGCATGATAGACGGCAAATACTTTTCGATAAACATTAACTTGACCAATCAGATGTTAAGATATTATAACTGCATTGTCAACTAACGTTTAAGTTGCATTTTCAAGTTTCTTAGTTAGAAAGAAATATTCAGTAAGATACATTAAGAATCTGCGAAATATTACATTACATCTAAACTATGGAAGGATTTAGTTGACAAGGAATTCTCGCATAGAAATATTTCAAATATTTCAAGAGATTACGAAAGTAGGTTGGGTTTACTAGTTCTTAAAATCGCAAACTTCGTTTCATATTGTGTAACGTAAACATTTGATATATTCTTAATCAAGCGGAGAGTACTGTTTGGAGGTAGATTACTACCGGTACTGTACGTTTGGAGGTAGATTACTACTGTACGGAGATACTTTGGAGGTAGATGGACATTTGTACGGTCTATACTTGCCTGTTCTGAGCATGAAGCAATGATATGGCATAAACCGCGTAGGCTAATTGTATTTGAACTCCAGTCTACCATAAACTGACTTACTTAGCCTAGAGGTTTGTTCGTCAACCGGCCATGTTAAGCTGACTATTTGCAGTTGCTATGCCTCATTTTGGGAAAAACTGAGGTATTGCTATATATTCGTCCTTCCGCCCTACTAAGGGCACAGTTTTTATAATAACGTGGTTTATAAATACGTCATCAAGGCGGGGATTTTTCTCACAGAGCTCGTACACTTCTAGACATTCAAAAGTACAAAAGAGATCTAACCATACAGAAGAGGAAAATTCCTATTCTGGAAATTAAATTTTCGGATAAAAATAAATTATCTCTTGGTATTTTATCAGAAACTCTAGTAAATTAAACATGACTCTAAAGTAAGATGGGAAAATAATTGGAGATTCACAATAACAATATTTTTCAACGCAGACATACACGCAAGCACACATCGTTCAGAAACGTTTGAAGCTTTTTTTCTTTAAATTTTTGGTAGGATGAGCTCCAAAGCCACCCAATACGATGACATAAACACCATTTTGCTCTACTCTTTTGTTTTTTCAAAAATTACAAAAATGTATTTTTTTTACTTGTCTTCCACGTCGGTAATACTTACTTTTGAGGCAATTTCTTCACGTTATTGTACTTATGGGTACATGTGCTGTAAATAATGTTAAATAAAGTTTCTCGAAAACTCAACAGGTTTCTGTAAAAATGGGTTCAAAATTCCGCATTTTCAGAAACGCCCAAACGCCAGTTTTTCAAAAGTGGCTCCAAACTTTTTCATCAAATTTTTCAAATGATTGTGCTAATTGCTCTGTTTAATATGACGTAGAGTTTATTTTGGTGGATTTTATCGTGTTTTTTTAAATTACTCAATTGTATTTTTTTTAAATACCTCTCACTCCGTTAATATAGATTTTTCCATCGATTTGTATGCATTATTACAATTTTGAGTGGATGTGTTTCAAATTATTTCAAATGAAGTTTTTCGAAAATTCAATAGATTCGTGTAAAAAATAGCTTCAAATTTCGCATTTACAGTAATGCTTAATCGCTATTTTCTTAAAAACAACTGAAAATGAAAACTTCTATTTAGGATGAGGTTTTACTCTTTAATATTATTGAAGTAATCTTTAGATTGTAGTATTAAGAAGGAAAAAAGTTGAGAAAATGTAACAAAAAATGTACTTTGGGCGACGATAGATGGCAGCTGGCCAGAGAATGGAGCAAGAACTGAATGCCAGACCACACCAAGGAAATTAGAAAAAATTACTATCAGAAAGTATGTTCCGCCTCTAGTTTTTGCTTGAATTAAAAAGGAGTAATCATTAAATGGCATTCATCCATGGCATTCTCATACGCGACAGATTGAAAATAAAGTGGATTATAAAACGCAGTAAGTCAGGATGTTTTTAAGAGGAATTTTTGATATCTTCGCAAAAATGACCAAGGATGATATGTAAAAATCACAATATTTTATCTCAATAACTTCGCAAATAAAATACTTTATGGAATGTTTTTACATCTGATTAGATATAGATTAGATATGACTTGTAATACGGGATAACTACAAACTATTTATTTTAAATACTTAACATGTTTTATAATGCATCACTTAAAATTGGAAGGGAGGAAAACAATCTAGAAGTTTGTATAGTTTGTCACATACATTTTGCTGAACAAATCTCAGAGCTCAGCTAACTATCGATATAACCTAAGATTTTATCAGAAGTTTATTATTATTATTATTATTATTATTATTATTATTATTATTATTATTATTATTATTATTATTATTAGTGTTACTATTATTTTTATTTTTATTTTTATTATTTTTATTTTTATTACAAATCCGTAAATTTTACCCCTGGCAGCTTGATATCGCTCGTCTGCAGGGCCCCCTAATACTTTGTCCGCACTTTGAGCGCGAGCCAGCCCCTGGTCCGCGCCTCGGCCCTCGCCACCCCGTCCCCGCCTCCCGCCACATGCGACGCGGAGGCCATTCGTCAACACGGCGCGTGCCGCAACACAAATCCGAATATATTGCCGCGCGCGCGGCTATATTTAGCACGCTGTCGGATGCACGCGTGGGCGGCAGGGGCGGAGGAGAGTCGACGCCGGGACGGCGACTTCATTAGCTCGGTCAGCCGCCGCGCGGACACGCGCTGGCCAAGCAGCCGCCGCGCGGTCGACCTCCGCCAGCGGGCGCGCTCATCCCAAAGTTCGCAGGGTCAGGGTTATTTCTCAATAAAGTGGGCGTAGAAAACGGCATGAAGTTATGTGCATCGAAAAATGGATTTATTTGCAATAAAGTAAACATGGAAAATGAATTTATTTTTAGTAAAGATTGGTTGGTTGTTAGTGATTCAGGGCGCGTCAACAGATTAGGTCATTAGTCCCGTTAGTGTAGTGCAGGTTTTCCCCTTGTAGTGCAGGATATTCCCCCGGTGGATGGAGAGATTCGGCGCCGACCTACCGCCGGCTAGCGGGGTTTCCCTCTTCCCAGGACTCTCCCACCAGCGGGGCACTGCCCCAGCCGGGACAAGCTCTAAGCTCCCGACCGGTCTCTCAGAATGTGTGCTAATATGTTTACTGCATGTTAGAGTAAGTGTGTGTGTCTAAGGGGAGAGGATAGGACAAGAAAGAGGAAGGACAGATCGCGCGCGGTCCGTGGCCCGTTTGTTAGCGTACTGCTCCGGCATTCGCCTGGTGTTGATCGGAGAAACCGCGGAAAACTACCGATTAGAGCCGCAAGAATTCTTCTCCAGACAGCGACTGAATTCGACCTAGCTGAAAAGCTAGTGTCGAAAATTCTGCCGCCGTCAGGACTTCGAACCTAGGACCTCCCAGTCAGAGGCGCTGCAATGTTAACAGGTGATACAATGAGCTACTGCTCCCGGTAGTTTTAATGTCAGAAGAATGTCATTTATTTTTCATAAAATAGGTACTTAAATGAGCATTCTTCTGGCTAAAATAAGTGCGAAAATATTACAAATGAGCACTGAACATTAAATAGTCAAAATAATATCCGAAGGGATCAAAGGTCACATTCAAATTTAGGTCGGGACTGTTGAAGAAAGCCTGGCAGCATCAATGAAAGAAATACAAGAACATTGATTGGGATCGGGTCGTTTCCTGTCAGCTGTTCGTAACCCTTTCTAAACCTAGAGCGCAATTGTAACACTTCGGATTGCGCCTCCATACACAGAGAAAGACATAACACGAAGTACGAACGTGTTGTCCAATCTTGAAGATAGGTTTCCAACTTGATCAAGACCGGTTTCAGAAAACGAAAATAATTTCGAATATAAAAAAGGAGACAAAATAAGGCAAAATACTTCAAATAGGCTTAGGGATCTCAAGTAAGCGAGAATAGGGAAATAATAATCTTTCAAAAGAATTCCAGAAGCATTGTTTCATGATATCTTCTGTTAAAAGTCTTAAAATTGTAAAAACTGTAATACGGCAGTTTGGAAAACTTCCAGCAACTATTGATAACAAAGGTTACTGCTGGAGTGTGTATTAATGAATTGGCTGTATTAGTAAACAGGTCCGGGGAGACATGACTTTCTGAAATTTTCAGGAGAAAAGAAAAAATATGAATAAAGTGTATATGTTGTGTGAATTTAGTTTACTTAAAAATATCGTAGAAAATTTATATGCGTTCGTATATATCACATATTATTTATTTCGTTAAATAAATAGTATGTATTATGCTATAGTATATGCACATGTGATGTCTAAAACTCAGAAGTGAAGGAGGTGTAGAAAGTATGATACAGTTCTGCCAAAAAGTCGAAACTTTTTCCTCCAAATTTACGAAACTTTCTCTATATTACGTATATGAGAAATTGACGTAACTACGCCATGTACACGAAAAAGTACACGTTTTTGAATCAGGGTCACAGAAAACTGTTTTTTTATAAAAAAATATGGCACTTTTACCTGTAGAATTTCAATACTTTCCTTATTAAATATTATGTAAAGGGGAAAGTAATAACAATAAAAATATAAATAAATTGAAGGCAGAAAAATTAAATATGAGTTAATTCTATTTGCATTTCATAATTGTAATGGTTTCATAACAGTAAAGAAGTTCGTTAGTAACTAAAGAAAAGAAGCACATTCTTTTGCAGAATTATTGAGTTAATTAACTGAAACAGAATCAACGTAACACCTTAGTGAAATGTACTTGCTACTTATTTTAATTAATGGTTTTCCTGTAAACATGAACACGTATCATTGTTAATCAGTATGAAATTGAATGCGAATGTCGAAAAGATCGGAGAAACAACAGAAAATATCCATACATGATAATCAAATTGTGTGGTTATACGCATGTGGCATCAATACTAGTTGCATTGACAGTCCTTAATGGAAGCATGTTAAATAGAATGCAATAACGTATCTGCTCACATATGCTTTTAATGCTGTGCTCCCGCTTGTATTATTAGCGAATAAGCTCAACAGCATTTATGGAGCACTTCAAAGGCTTGTGTATATTGAAGTTATGTGGCTAACGGGATGACTGTTTTATTATCCACGGACGAGTTATGAATGCTTATGAAGGAAATGTAATAATTCAATTCAGTACCTTGATTTTCTGTCTCTAGCCAAATACAACAGCTCTAAAAACGAAAATCCCAACAATGCCAATACAGAATAAAACCATTTTAAAACCATTATAAAAATATCAACAACAAAGAACTGCTAATAACTGCCGTATAAATCATTTTAACATCAGTTCACTGGTAACATTCTTTTGAAATCGTATTATTAGGAAACATAGACATTACTAAGAATGATGAAACTACGAAAAGATTCGAAAAGTATGGTAATTCGGTTTTATTCTTTCATTCAAAGGCATGTTAAACCTCATCCTCTTCCCTATCCTTCCTTACATTAAGCCTGTAATATATAATTCCCCGTCAACATTTTCTTATCCTTCGTCACATGATCTATAAGTCTCATTGTAATTGTACTAACTGGACTATTGTAAGGTAACAACAGTACAGTACAAACTATTCATATTTAATTTTATTACCGAACATAGAGGTATACCTGTGCAATTCAATTGCATATAATATCAAATAATTAGTGTAATTTCACATACAGATTCTGGACATCTGTGAACAGGTGGGGTAGGCTCGAGAAGCGTCTATTCGAAAATGTAAGCGAAGTAACAAACCAGCAAAAATGTAATCTAGGATCTTAATCCTGTAGAAAACGTTTCTTTCAGACCTTTGGCCTCAAAATTCCATGCTGTAAGTCCAACAACGCTACCCCAGTGTTGCGGGTTGCATCTGGCATGAATATAGTTTGTGACCGCCAGCCCTGGAGGAGGTGGTACGCCTCCCATTTTGGCCGACAGAGCATTCGAATTGGCGCTTGCGAGCGGAGGGGTAAGTCACGGAACGCCTGTCGCCTAGGAGTAGAGAGGGGGGCGGCAACGTATGGCGGCAACGGAGCGCGCACTGGAGGAGCCGAAAAGAGGGGAGAGGGGAAGTGGAGGCACTTCACAGCCATTTCGTTTTGCTGGCTGCACGAAGGAGGTTCTGTAACGATAACGTTGCTTTAATCTGCCCTTTCATGTAAGTTCTGATGGACGCGCCGCGAGCGTTGACGTGTTTAGGAAGCTCAATGAGAGGAAAATAATTCCTGAACTCGAATACGAAGGAAATTCAGCGTAATGTGAAAATTATACCAACGAAAATTATCATGTAGATAGCATAGAGAGAAATACCGTGCTAATACGAGGGCATTTGCTTTTCATCTTTCTTTATTTCGGCTTTCCTGTTTTATTCACCTGTACTTCGAGTAGAGCGAGCAATTGCGTGGTTCATCCATTGGATTACTTGCGCGGAGAGCAGGGGCGCGTTGAGCTTCCGGATTTGCAGACAAGCTATATCCTGAACGGGAGCTCGAACGGGAGAAAGCGAGGCGCTGAAACGTAACGTGTCCAACCGGCAACAAGTAAGGACGACGCCATTACTTACAGAATTTATTGGAAGGAGTAAACAGGAACTGAGCTCGGATAACATTCAGCCATGTGCCGATTACGCATAAGTACATATTTATAAAATTTTAGGTGATGGTCTTCAGAACAGAGTGATGTTTTAGCATCAATAATCTTAGAATTGTATATTATGACAAAATCTTAGTAAATTAATAAGTTAAAGAAACAATTTAAAAGACTTTTGTATCATTGTAAACTACGAGAATTACTATTAGTCCCAACTTGTGGGAGGGATCTAAATTCTTGTAGAGTAAAAGTATTTAGTTTTAATTTTTGGAATTAATGTTGGCAGTTAAGGACAAGTAACATGAAAGTAAAAGATTGCTAAACTAAACATGCTCTGGGAGTGTAAGCTGAGGGCTATAAATGTTTGTTAATTGTCTGTGGAAAAGATTAATAATTATTTTCAAAAGTCATACCTTAATTGAGTATATGTTAATAGGAAATTTCAGTAAAAAGTGAGGTGTAGAATAGGCAGTGGGGAAAGAAACGTGACACGTCCCATGCTTTTTGAAAGAGTTATTAAGATTTGATTATAATCACTGAGGATACTGAATTGGTTCTGGAAGTCACAAATAATTGTATAGATTCTGTTAATAAGTTTTATATGTATCACGGAGTGTTGGTTTGTGTCTGTTATGCATATTCTTGTGTTTTTGATGGAATATAGTAAGTTCTATCCAGGAATTTGCCGAATTTGTTTATCCAAATCGAGCAACGTTTCCCACACCATGAACCCAAATTGGAATCCTGTTTACGCATGTTCCCAATCCACGATTCCACAATTGATATTTTCACATTGACCTAGTGAGCGCTCAGGCAGGGGGTCGAGGGCAGTGAACGCACTATCTATTGGTCTAGAAGGTCATATGTAGTGACGTTCAGCGATCTATACTTCTTTTTATAACGTGGCGTCTCAAGATCACGCGCGTAAGAGAGAGGGAAGACAGACTGTTGGGGACCTGCAGCTCCGACTTTTACGGCTCTCTATTGTAGAGACTTCCTTCCCTCTCCATTTCGCGCGTGATCTTGAGACACTACGTCAAAAAAAACGAAGAATAGTGCGAGGCTTGAGGCATTGTTAGAAAGGGGAGCGTCGGTTGCTTCTGGCGAGCGCATTGGGCTGGAAGTTTCGAGTGACCCCTGTGCTGTGAAGACAGGATGGCAGGGAGTATGTATCAGGAGGAATATGGACACCGGGTTGATCAGTAAAAGTGGTTTATTGTGAGCCTTTCTTGCAAGTACACGATTACATCCTAACAACGCCTTCGCAGCCCAGCAGTCAGTCTGTCGACGCCACGAGGAGGGTGGGGGAGGAATGGCAGGCAGCGTCAACAGCGAAGGCAAATGGCTTGGCGGTAGGTCGCGCGGTTCGACACAGCGTCCATTCCCGCCTTGGTCAACCCGAGGGCAACCGCAGAGGGGGATGCCGACAATCACTGCCGCGCTGACGAAGAGGGGGAAACGATATATATATATATAAGCTGCGAGTTGTTTTTTTAATTTTTAAAAAATTTTTTTACGGCTGACGCCGCTTCTCGCTTGTCAGTTTCCACCTCTTCCGATCTTCCCAGTTTCCATCCTTGAGGCCTCTTGCCTCCATTTCTTCTTGGATATCCTTCCTCCAACTTCTTGGTGGTCTTCCACGCTCCTTCCGCTCTGGAGGTGTCCATGTCCAGATCTTCTTAGGCCACCTATTGCTTCCCATACGTTGGAGATGTCCATACCAATTCAATCGTTTTGTTCCAATTGAATCCAAGATGCTGCTCTCCACGTTCATCATTTGTCTAATTGGGGAAACGATGTATACGTCCTTATATACCGCCGGTCCAGTCCATCCCGGCGTCAGCGGGGCGGGGGCATTGGCCTAGTTCGGGGGCACACAGGGGTGCGGGGGTGGCGAGCGGTCAGCCTGCACATCTGGAAGCCAAGCCAGCGTGGCCCGGGCGGAGTGAAAGCGGCGAGCGACGCAAGGGGTTGCAATTCAGATGTGTTCTTTCAACAACTCCTTTATTTTTAAAGTTAAAGTGTAATTCGTCAAGTCTCTGTCAAATCCTGTCTGTGAAGACCTTATTTATCGTTAAGGTGGCGAAATAGCTCAGTTTTACATTCGTGGTGTGGAAGAGCGAGTAGTTTTTTTTTTGTTGAACGACTTGTCAGAAAACGCCTTCTGTGATTCGTGCAAGAGAAATTTCTGCTCCGACTCACCAAAAAGAGCTGGATCATAGAAAAACATTGTCATGGAGTTTCGAAACAAAGCACCGATCGTCAATAAATCATTCAATAGCTTTGCTATATGGGAAGATGTCTTACGTTGCAACACGATCCCGATGCACCTAGTTCGTCTGATGATCGTAACAATGCTTGCTAACGACCGTCTTCAGTAGAAACAGCTTCTTTTCTAGAAAATGCCACAATTTAAGGCTTTGTTTCACGTATTGTCCAGTTCGGCCCGGCCCGGTCTGGGAAAGGGCTGCCCTCTGATGGTCTTTGGCGAAACAGGTATTCGAGTGCTTGTTCCTCTTTTCTCACTTTGTTTTTACTCTTCACTTATGCTCGCGGGATTTGGGGCGAATAAAAAAATATCTTGGGCGCGGTACGTTTGAAATGTACACCCTTCGCTCTCAATATACACCAAGGAAAGGTTATAATTGCTTCGATTTGAGATTGGACGCCAAGTATTACTTATTTCAGTCATTCATGTGTGAACATTTATAAAGGTTGGTAGCTTGTAAGAACTGCAAAACTCATCTGTACTACTGAAATAATGTAGGAGAGGATAATGAATTTAAACAAAAGTAGTACTATTCATTTATAATAAGCATTCTATTTCATGAAGGAGATTCATTCTTGAATGCCATTCCTTGACATGTTTATTCAATTATATTAAAAATATTTTGTCGCAAGCGCACGTGTTTGGGGGTTTCCTAGGCATTAAATACAAAATCCAGTTGTATTCTGTAATAAATCTTCAATGCAAATGTTGGAATGCATGTCTTTGTGGGACCTGATTATAGTAAAATCAATAGAATTTCTTTGATATTATTGAAAAAGGGTGTTTCAGAAGAATGCAATTCATTTTCGATAAAACAATTAATGAAATTAATAGTGATAAAAATAATGTAATGTTTTTATAAAGGTAACATGTAAAAAACGTATGGCAAAATTAAATTATTTGCATGATCCTTTAAATCTCTTCGTATAAGCATATAAATACGTCAAGCTGCACCACACTACAACTGTCCTGCATCCGTTTCATCAATGCACCACCATCACAATCACCACTTCCATCAACAACCCCCTCCGCCGCCGCCGTCACCACCACCTTCCTAGCACTACCGTCATTACCATCGCACCGCCATCACCACCAACCGCAGGAGCACCTGACATCACCCTCACAGCAGCACCATCACCGCCACAACAGAACTGCAAAACCACTACCCCCTTATCCACTCCATCACCATCACGACACTATAACTAGTGGTGCTGCAGAATGGCACTGCCTTTCTCGTAATAGTTTTCTGCTTTCCTGCGTCTGGGGTAGCTTGTCAGTATTGTCTTCCTCTCTTCTAGCTGCCATCTATCGCCACCCAAAGTACACTTCCAAACACATTCAAACTTTACCAAAGTGAGATCAGATAAAGTACAGATGTTCTGTCTCGACTGCGAATTAGAGATGCAATTTCGTAACTTCCATTTTCATTCTCAAAACAGCAGTAGGTTCAGTAAATAAAATGTTTTGTGCAAAATTCATATTTGAAAGGGAATACAGATACAGAATATACTTGAATACAGAAAGTACTTGACCACGGCGTCATTAAATTGGTCCTTGACAATATTGATTGCTGACGACCAACGTAAGCGCACATTCAGAACGCTCTAAGGGTCAATGAAATATTGATGTAGTGCCAAGAATGCAAACGTAATTGCATTCTATATTTTTCTACAAGGTCAGATATTCTACTACGAGTATAATCCATCTCGTCTAGTAATTAATTATATTAATGAATTGCTAGTTCACCTAGTAACTACCTCATACAGGTTCTTGTGCCAGATATTAAATTGCACCGAACATGGACATGGAATTATCAGTTGGTGATCTGTATAAAAATTGAGGAAAAGCCAATGTAATGAATTTCAACTCATCTGATTAGGACTTATAATTTCTTATCTAAAAATGTTTGCATTTTTTGGTAGCACACATCATCAGGTGACATCTGTTTACAGCACATGAATAGACAAATGTTTAATAAAATTATATAAAAAGAGAATCAGGAGTAGAAGGCGGACCTTTTGTTGAGTGTAGTTCTCGATTTTAACTATAGTAAATACTATTTAAAGATATGAGAGTAATGTATAAAGATTAGACAACCTGTGAAACATCTGCCCCTTTTAACACTTGCTGTTTGCCTAGCGCTATTGACAACTTGAAACAATAAATCCAAAATACAATTTTTCCTTCTTGTGTTGACTTTTCCTCAAGATTACGCAATATGCGTACCCTTGCATGGTGTTGAATATGTACGTGGCCAAGCATCATTACTTTGATATTTATCTCTATTGATTCCATACAAATATGTGTGATGTCTACCTCTTATTTCACAGCAGCAAAAGTAATTAATGAGATGTACGACCTTTTTGTTGGAAATTTATCACAGACGTTTTCCACATATCCACATTTACTCTTGAACATTCTACCACTAAAGTTCTAGAAAATTTTCGTTTAAACGATAGCTAAGACAATTCTTAATATATTTTTTTATGCAACTAATAAAATACAATTGTTAAGGAATGACTGAATAACGTAACCTAGTAGAGCAACGGTTATATATTATTATCGGATGCTAGTCGTCAAGGGTACCTTTGCGTTCCTCGGTTTGGTTGCGTTATGTCGATATAATAGTACCGAATTACAAAAAAATTACCAGTTAAACATCTGCAAACTCTAAGAGAATTCCCGTGCATATCGTTTCGAGAAGAACTGTACCTGGCGGCTTTTCCGATGCCTGGAGTTCCGTGGATCGTTGGGCAATGAGCATTTGACGCTCTGGGAGTATTGATTCTTGGTTGCTGCAGAGGCCGGACTGACAGCAGCGTCGTCTTTAAATCGGATTTGCGCAATTCCAAACACCTCGATTCCGTGTTATCTCTTTATCTGCTTTGGCCTTCCTGTCGAGCGCTAATGTGGATCATTAAGAGTGTTTTTAAATCGCGTGTAAATAACATCTACTGGGATAGGCTCTAAAAGCTTAATCTGTGTGCTACGTAAGGCGTTAAAACAAATCGCATTGCAACAACATTATGACTCTTGTTTTAGACGTAAACTATTATTTTATTTCTCACCTACAACAAAAATATTAATTGTTTAACTTTTCAAATGTATGGAAACGTGCGTTATCGATTTTTACAAGTCCGACATTTAATAAGTTGTGATAATTCACATGGTATGAAATGTTTTGATACAATATATCTTTAATATCTATTGCTTTGTATTGCTACAAACCTCATATGCTAATTTCTTTCCTTTTTCATTAAATATAAACAGAATATTATTTATATACAAGTACGATAAACGGTTTTATTACTTGCTCGCTCTGGTGTGCTATAGGAGTATGATTTAACAGTGTTCAGCCACATTAATCCCGATTTTAATGGCTAAAGAGGTTGTTATATCATAAAATGAACCGGGAGCGGTAGCTCAGTGCATCAACTGATGTCAATGCAGCGCCTTTGACCGGGAGGCCCTAGGTTCGAGTCCTGACGGCGGCAGGATTTTCGATACTAGCTCTTAGGCTAGGTCGAATTCAGTCGTTGTCTGGAGGAGAATTCTAGCGGCCGGCTGCTCTGATCGGTAGCTTTCCGTGGTTTCTCCGAAAAACATCAGGCGAATGCCGAAGCAGTACCCTAACAAACGGGCCACGGACCGCGCGCGATCTGTCCTTTCTCTTCCTTGTCCTATCCTCTCCCCTTACACACACACTTACACTAACATGCAATACCACATATTCTTACCACATACCACATATTCTTACACTACCACATATTCTGGGAGGCCGGTCGGGAGCTTAGAGCTTCTCCCGGCTGGGGCGGTGCCCCGCTGGTGGGAGAGTCCTGGTTAGGGGGAAACCCTACTAGCCTAGTAGATCTGTGCCGGATCTCGCCATCCAGCGAGGAAGATCACCGCCATCTCCCGAGAAAAAACATGCATTATACTAACGGGACTAATGACCAAAGAAGTTGACGCGCCCGGAAACACGAAAAAATCAATCAATCACAAAATGATATTGTTGACGTTTTGTTCGGTCGCTGATTCCTACCATCAGTACAACAAAAAGAGAGAAAGAATGTTAATTAAAATATGTCGTATGATTATGTAAGTTTATGTATTAATCCCAAAACGAGAGTATTATAAGTCGAGATTGGAAATGGTTGAGTCGCAAAACTTTCACATTTCGGGCGACTCTGCTGTGATACCAATAAAATAGAATATTACTTCATCAAATGCACTTCGGGTGCTCCAGCTTCATTGCAAGTTCATATATATATATATATATATATATATATATATATATATATATATATATATATATTGTATATATATATATATACAATATATTTATACAAATAATAAAATGTGTAGCAATACTGAATTATTGTTTTCTTTAATCTAATCAACACCCTAGCTAGATAAGAAAAAAGATCCATTATATTTCCTAGCTAACAACGATACACTTTGACTAAGGAATAATATCTAAGAATATATTGAATTAATATGTTGAAATGTCACAAGTTTCAGACTACTTTAATGTAAAATAACAATATTTTAGTCGAAGTGGTTTACTACAAACGGCAACAAATCGTGAATGTTACTTGCAGTGTCTACTTATTTTGAGACTGCCATTTTCCGCTTCCCTTCAGGATAACCAGAGGTCTCTGTCCGTAGAGGGCTTTCGGAGTTTCGGTTGTGAGCCCTTGGGAATATTGACTTTCTCTCGCGTTTTGGAGGCTCTCAAGTGTTACTCCAACAGTCAACTGCCAGCCTCTCATGCGAGCAGCGACGTGCGGAACTCTGTCGTAACTTCATTGGTCGGCATGACGCCCGCCCAATAGGAGCTTTATACTGTCACCAGGAGTTGCCAAACAAAGGTGGAGTTAGCGCAGATTATCTTCAAAATTATTTAATCATATTTAAGAACAATAGGGAAGAGGCAGCGGACGCAACTTCATGGAAGAACTGCATTTAGGACGCAGTGGATGCTTATATTCCTCATTATTTTATTTACTGCAAATAGTAGTTGGACCAAATGAAGGAATTCGACGAAACACAAAAGAATGCCTATGTTATGTATCATTGCTCATCAAATCTGCCAAATTAGTTCGGTAAAAAATGTTTGCTCATCTGTTCCGAGAAACGTCAAATTTATGGACGAAACTCAGCACAGAAATGGATGTTTTGAGAGAGGAGTATTAAAAATAGTCACTACCAAAAGCGACTCTTTCAGGGCATCCCAGCATGCTAAATGCGCAATTTTTAGCACTAGTACTAAAAGTGAGACGCACAAGTGTTCTGATAAATCTGTGATTGCAACAAATAAAACAAAACTTTCCTCTGACCGGAAGGACCAAAATAACCAAAAAGTACAAAAGGGACAAAGGCGAACGAGGGGATCAAGGGAACTATAGGTACAAATGATACCATGGGGCCAAAGGGACCGTAGATACAAATGCGATGGATGCCAGGGACCATTGATACAAGTGGGGCATGGGGATCATCATGGGGGCAAAGGTGGGCATGGGGACCAAGGTAACAAGGAACCATGGGAACAAATAGGACAATGGGAACAAATGGGACAGTGAGTACAAACGGGGGGCCATGGGTACAAAGGAGCCATGGGGACAACGGGCCATGGAGGGAAAGGGACATGAGAACAAAATTCCATGGGGACAAAAGGCCATGGGGACAAAGGATCATAGAAACCAAAGACCCTAACTATCGTTAGCATTTTAAGTTTTCTAAATGTTGTGCCAACTTATAAATTCTTGAAATATTGCATTGTACCCTGAAAAAAAAATACACTATTTGCATTTACAAGTAATTTTGTAGTTAAGTAAATTTTAATGTCTGATCATTCTCCATTGAAAATATTCCAAAACAACTTAGGGCCGCTAGAGAGGCCGCTAATTTGTTCCTTCGACTTCATTGCGTTTTATCAGAACACCGGCTGTTTGACGTGTGTCCTAACTTCTTCCCATTTGCTAGGACAAGGGTGCGTTGCTCCGTACCGCGTTCTCGGGCCTAGGTTACGGACACACCGCTTTGGGGAACGAGTAACCACGAATTCTCATTCCCATGAAAATCAGAAGACCGTGCATTTGGATTAAATTTCTTCGTCTTCGTCTTGCAAAATGTGACTTCAGCTGTTGATAGTACCTATGTCATGGGTATAGTCTAATATTACTTGCTTTATAAAAATGGTTATTTTTGGTCATAATGAAGCACGGGTATTTCTATTATAATAACTCTTATTACGACGCTGATCACCGGTAGCGGTAGCTCAGTGCATCAACTGATGTCACTGCAGCGCCTCTAACCGGGAGGTCCTAGGTTCGAGTCCTGACGGCGGCAGGATTTTCGACACTAGCTTTTCAGCTAGGTCGAATTCAGTTGCTGTCTGAAGAAGAATTCTATCAACACCAGGCGAATGCCGGAGCAGTACCCTGCCAAACGGGCCACGGACCGCGCGCGATCTGTCCTTCCTTTTCCTTGTCCTATCCTCTCCCCTTACACACACACTTACACTAACATGCACTACACTACCACATACTCCGGGAGACCGGTCGGGAGCTTAGAGCTTGTCCCGACTGGGGCGTTGCCCCGTTGGTGGGAGAGTCCTGGTTAGGGGGAAACCCCACTAGCCGACGGTAGGTCGGCGCCGGATCTCGTCATCCAGCGGGGGAAGATCACTGCCATCTCCCGAGAAAAATAATATGCACTACACTAACGGGACTAATGACCGAAGTAGTTGACGCGCCCGGAAACACGAAAAATCAATCAATCAATCAACGACGCTGATCTCAATTTCGCAAAGTTTGTCTTTAGACAATAAAAGTCGATAGCCTTTGTTTATGCGTCTAAATGAGGCTTACTGATATTCGTTGTCATTACGACAAAGTGTGAATTCTTTTCAATCTAACAATATGTCAGGTCCATCAAACGTAAATAATCGGTGGTGAAATTAATAGCAGAAAAATGCAAATAAAAATATCTCTGTAGCTTACAGTTTGCTTATCAGCGGAAACTTACGAGAAGACGCAATTAAAAAAACTGAAATGAGAAAAACCATTGAAAACTCTTGCAGCTTAAGAGGATAATTTGTACACCAGAAATTCCCACCAATTTTAATAGCATTACCTTAATTGAAATTTTAAAAGAAAAACAGATGTATGTTAGTGGTACCAACGAGAGTGGAAAAGCACTACTAAATGATTTGAAGACGGGACGATTTTCTTATCACACACTTCTGGACGAAGAATCTGGCATAACGCTTGTCCGATGGCATGACAACAGTCAAATGACTATTGCAACAAAATTGTAGACCCACAGGAGCAAAAAGTCTTACTGTTTGTAGAAGACGGAGCCGATCAAAAAAGAGAAGATTTTGCCTGGTTTGTTGAAAGAGAAGAATGCCTGGTTTGTTACAAGAATACAATAAAGCTATGGGTGGTATTGATGTGTTCGATAAAGGCCGAAGTCTGTACAGAATCTGAATCAGAAGTAAGAGGTGGCACTACCCTATCTTCTGCTTGTGTATCAATGACGAGGTTGTGAATGCATGGCTTTCATACAGACGCACCGATACAGACATGCGTGTTTTTGATATTACCCGGAGGATAGTAATTACCATTATTTCAACAGCGGGAATACAGAAAGCTCGAGGAGTGCGTTTTAAAAACCTATAAACAGACAAAGGAGGAAATGTGTTATGACACCGAAGGACACTTGATAGACACATGTACACAGAGAAAATGCGCTGAGTGGAAGATTTGCACCACTAACCTGTACGTAAAGAACAATGTTGGTGTGTATCTCAAAGGATGCTTTACAAAATATCACCTCGGGCGCTAATTTTGGATTGCTTAATTTATTGTTTTCTATGTATTTTTCTAAAATATCATAATGTTGTTCGTATTATGCACATAAGAAACTAAATAAACATTAATTCGGTCCAAAGATACTTCGAGTCATTATTCCTCTATTTGGCCATTAGTATGAAATTTCATACCAACAAAAATAAATAATTTTTGAAAAATAAAATATAGGATATAAAAAAGCAATAAAATACGATCATAATATCAAAAATTGCAAGAAACCGACCACGTATTTAAATTACGATCACTTTTGGGTTAACTTAATTTTTTTCATAAAATGTGATCACTATTCGCTGACTCTACAATTCTTTTTCGATTGTAGTACGTAAGTAATATGCGAGAAATTAAAACAATAGGAGTTGCGAATTAGACGTAAATCACCGAAATATTTGTCCCGCGTCTGAATTCATCAAGAGAAATGCACTTGAGAGAATGTATGCACTACTGGAGTGCGTTCAGTGTTGGAACAAGCTCCATTGCAGACTGCGGGTTGCGAGCCTGGATTCGAACCACTCTCTCGGGGCGCAGCATTAGAGCACCGAGGCGCAGAATGCAGCGAGCCACGATGGTGGCGCAGAGGGACCCAGATCGCCCGGACGGCAGCAGGGATGGCACGCAGCGAGTCAGACGGGTTTACACGCCACTTCACGGAAACTTGCAAGGAAAATGAACGGACATTTGTGATTGAGAGAATATTTTTTCAAAGTGCGTGAACTACGTAGGCATTGGTCCTGTAAGTATCGTCCATGAACAGTCGGAGACTTACTGTTTTTTATCTCCAGTTATTTATCCCAAGATAAGCAGATGTATTACACCAAATTGAGGATGCCTATGTAAGTGATGGTCTTATTAATGCTTTGAATATTTATACACCACAATCAATTAGTAGTTTTGAAAATTTATTAGTTAAGGGGTATAATTTTGATATTTTTTATAAGTTTTATTGGTAATATTTTGAATATGTGTTTTGGAGATCCATCGACAGTCAAAATAGAGTGCTAAATGGGGGATTAGTAGGTCTGCAAAGTGTGAACATTTTTGTTTGTGTTTTAGCTGGATTTATTATTACTGTCATATATATATATATATATATATATATATATATATATATATATATATATATATGAAAAGTAAAGGAGAGAGTGTCGATTCTTGAGGAATTCCTGAGAAAATAATGAGAGAAGTAGAATAAGATGTGTTAATTTTGACACAAAAATTACGATTATTTAAATATTTTTTATTTTGAATAAATGTATAGAAATTCCTATCGAATGTAATTTATATAATACCCAGAATGCCAAACTTTATCTAACAATCTTCCTCTCATGAAAGTTTTGTCCTATTAATTCAGTAACACGTTGTAATTGGTGAGAAGTAGAATAATGAGAACGTAAACCAAATTGGTAATTTGGAATATCTTGTTTTGAATTAATATAGAAGAATACACGAGAGGGCAATAGTTTTTCAAAAATTTTATATGATGAAGATAAGAGACTAATAGGACGGTAGTTTAAGGGAAGATGAGGATCCTTGCCTGGTTTACTTATGGGGATAACGTAGGCAAATTTCCATGTTTTTGGGAAATAAGAAATACGAAGCATTGAATTGAATATACTTGTTAGTTTCGGCAAAATTTGTAAATTAAATTATTTTATCATTTGTTTGCAATAGAATCATAGCCTAAAATTTTGTGAATATTCCATTTTTGTGTAATTTTTTTTACTTCTAAAGGAGAAATAAATTTTATTTTTGAAGGGACAGAATAAAGTGCTGGAGATGTAGCTGTTCAGTACTAAACATTTCATTATCGAAAAAAATGTAAATGTGAAAAGAGGTTCATTAGATAAAACTTGTCGAAATAAGAGATCCGCAAAAACATTTTTTCTGCCGAAAATTTTCCGTTTTCCGGAGCACGATTTCATAACTTTCTGTTCTTACGAAGAACTCCGTAAGGCTATAAAGTAAAAGCAAACAAAAAAATCTACGAAGAGCGAAAGTTTGATTCATTAAGGAATAAACACTATAAAGCAAAAACAATACGACAACGTTTGAGAAAAGTTCTTTTTAAAAGAAATCAAGAACATCTCAAACCTACTAATTGCTTATAGGAAAAAACACATCAAATAGTGGAAATACGAACTACAAATACTTCAAAAGTGTTCAGATCAAATGGTGTACTTTCTTCAAATGGAAGACGGAGTATTTTCACATTATCTTTTAATAAAGTTCCCCCTTATCAGCCACACATTTGGATAGGACTGGGTGAGCGGCTGATCCACTGTGCTATCCCGATCTTGCCTCCCCCCCCCCCCCTTCATCCCCCCTCGGACAAGCGCGGGACGCACCGGAAAGCCATCTGTTGTTTGGGAGCCTGATAAAAGCCCTCCACGGCGGATCAAACGATGCTAAAATTGTGAATCGGGGGCAAACAACATTGTTGACGGATGAATGTTGATGTTTTCATTCGCATATGCGATTTAATTCCCGGTGTGTAGGAAGTAAAAACAAAGTCTGTTGGTTTACTATTTTTAATGTAGAAGAAGATAACATTAGAGATCAAACGTATATTCTTGTTTACAAGTTTCATCTAAGGAACCTCTTTTCACATTCACAATTTTTTCGATAATGAAGTGTTTAGTACTGAACGGCTGCATGATGGATAAATACAAGAGTTGTTAGTATAGCAAACACAAACAGTATATCTGTTTGCAAACGGTTCTTCCAAATATAAATTTCATAGCTTCTAAAAAACAATGTTAGCCGATCCCCATTGGCTTGCACAGGAGTTTCATCATATACTCCTAATACTTTCTAATAACACAGTATCTTCGTAAGTAATTTTCATATGTTTTCTTAATACTTTGGACAAATTCTATCTGAACTATGTGTGAAAATCCATAATTGGAAAGTATTAGAAGAACTTCAGTAGTGAACAATCAATTCCTTTGCTGTGTAAAAATATTTAGTTGGAATCATTATAAATAACAGCATCGGTTCTTTATGAGTAAACTATAACATGATGATTAGAATCACAAGACACGGGAAGATCACGGGTTTGACCCCTGGACCTTACTTCCGTTGACTTGTTAAATTGATTACAAAAATATTGTTTTGGGGATTATTATGTGAAAGCTTCTATATGCGTAATTGTGATTTATTGATTAATATATGATCTAATTAATATTAATATATGATCTAATATTTGATCTAAATCTAATTAATGATCGAAGTCTTCAACAATGCCATAAGTAAATAGTATATATAGTGCTATGTACTACGATATATAAAGTATAAAATTTACTCTTCTGTTGGATCACCAATTTCAATGTCAATTAATTTCTAGTATTACCAAATCGAAAATTGATGTAGATACGTGATGATGAGTCAGATAAAAAGATTAGATATAATGAGCAATTTTCTGAGCTTTCCTAATCCTGGCCTACTAGAGTAATAAATTGAAGTTAACGGGCTATCAGGTCATTGCGGTTCATTTTGACATTTTTCGCGGAGATAAGAGGTAGTAAAGGTTGCACATCAAATCAAAGTGAACATACATTATATATTTCCTAAAAAACTTCAGCGAAACGGACTAATGTATGAAATCTAATGCGAGTATTCATGTGCCGTGAAATGAAAAGAGTTTCTCATTGTCAAGTGAATGAATTCTGATGGAAATGAACACTGAAATATGCCGAAGAGCGCGCCATAAACTTGATAGGCGGCCCTTCATCGCCCAGCGGCCGTGGACTGTTCGCCCGCGCCCTCGCCCGCGCCCTCGCCCTCGCCCTCGCCCGCGCCCTCGCCCGCGCCCTCGGCCAGCGCCCGCCGATCCCTTTACTGGCCTCTTCCGAGAACAATTCGCCGCCATAAAGCTGCAAGCGGAGCTCGAGTGCCTTTCACGAGCGCGATTTTTGCACCAGCTCTCTCCCCGGCGCCCGCATCGGATTTACCCTCTCTCTTCCTCCTCTTCGTACTTTGAATTCTCTGGTTGTAAACAATCTCATTCTCACTCTCTTGTTCTTACATCCTCCCCTTCTTCCTTTCCTCCGTCTCTCTCTTCTCTCTTCTTCTTCTCTCTCTCTTACTCCTTTTATGTGTTCCCCTTCCAGTCAACTTCTCTGTCGTGTTTTTTTCTTACATTTAGTCTCTTTCTTTCCTCTTCGTTTTCCTTTCCCTTCTGGTTTCCATTCCTTTCAACTTTCTTCAACACTGTCCCTCTTTATCTTTCTTTCTTTCTCTCTGTCTCTCTGACCAATCTACTTGACGTTATTCATTCCTTTCTCTCTGCCCTAGTTTTCTCCACCTATTCTCCCTTTCGTACCTCTCACTCTCCTCCATCCATTGCCATCACACTTCCTCCCCTGGTCGTTCGTCTTTAACTTCCTCCCTTATCACACCTCGTCTTCTCTCTTCTCTCCGAGCCTTTTAATTCCCTTCTACTTCAATCGTTCCTTTTCCAAACCTAACTATATCTCTTGCCCACAGCAACAATTTCCCTTTCTTTAGTGACTTAGCAACTTGCTGCTATTCCAATTCCCGTGCGTTTCCGTGACTCAAAACGCATTCACAGGCCCGCAGAGCCGCGGTGCAATTATTTGGTTAGTTTAGTTCATACTTCAATCCAATTATGTGAATGTGTTTAATAATCTGTTTAATTTAATAGTGTAAAGCAGTTTTCTTTTACACCGACAAGTATATTGAGAATATATAAGCACATTTTGAATGATAATAGCTCTCCCGGAGTATTACATTTCAGCATTTTTCATTGATTAAACATTGTATTTTCGTTCCTTACATTACACACCACTTCTAGTTTAAGTCGTCTGGCGGATAGTGATGGCAAACTTTACCAAACATCGATACATCGATGTGTCAATACATCGCTAATGGGTTTTCAATGTCGATGAAAACATCGACGGATCGATGTTTTAATTATAGACTAATAAACATGTTATTTTACTATCCATTTTTAATTACAGTACTTAAAAGGGATATATTTTATTGTATGGTTACCAGCATGTTAGTAGTATGTTAATAAAATTATTATTGAATGTAAAGAATAAAATCAACAATAAAGAAAATCGTGTTTTGCTATTTTGCTTCAATATTCTACATATTCCATAAAAAAACATAATAATAATTTTTTTTAAATATAATAAAGTATTGGATGAATGATGGTGTATATTTTAAAATCTATCCTATATTTTGTATGACGAAGATAAAAACGAAATTGTCGACGATAAAGCGAAATTAATATCTCAGATTCGTGCTTTTAATAGAATACTTTTGACAAATCAAAGTCGATAACTAAGTTTTCCATAAAAGTGAAGTTAGAACCCTTTTATTTTAAGATCGCGAAAGGCTTCCAACCAATCATAATAATAATCAATACCAAATATCTACTATACTACTTAACTCAATATCAAATACTACTATCTATCCTTTCAATACTTACTATCTACTTACTACTCACTATGTTGAACAAATATAAGTTTAATCGCTCATATAAAACATATATTTTATTTATAAATTTATGGTGAAAGACGTGCCAGTTTGGAAAGCAATGGTTGGTCACACACATCTCATGTTACTGTGGGACTTCCCAGGATGGAGTGAGTCTGGTTCACGACTTGTCAAAACGTCTGACGGCCATTTCCAACACTACTGTCGATTCTAGCAATAACGCGCCTGACGCTAACATACATTCATAACATAAGCAGCTCCCAAACTTCTTCAGATTGCACTGGCGAAATGTGCAGCGTGATAAATAAAATGACGCAAAACAAACGATATTTCTGTGGATTGCTGCTACTCTACACCGTGCTTAAACTCCTTTATTAAAAAAATTAAAAAATTGATGTTTTTGAAACAAAATATCGATGTGAAGAAAACATCGTAAACAAAATATTGATGTGAATATATCGATGCTTTTGGTGGAAAACGTCAATGATGTTTGCCATCCCTACTTGCGACATTATCCACAGTTCGTTGTCATGCTCCACTATTTTCCTGCCGTCATACCTATCACGTTCCGTTCTCATCATCTTTCAGCGTTTTTCAAAAGCCCCCCATTCCCTTCGTCTCACATTTGTTTCCTCGCCCCGGGTTACGCCCAATTCCTGTCTCTTCCGTCTCGCTATGTTTGGATTGATCGATTAGTGATTCCGGCGCGTCAACTGCTAAGGTCGTTAGTCCCATAAGTGTAGTGCACATTTTAACGCGTGAGGTAGAGGGGGAACGTGCCCGCTGGATCGTGAGATCTGGAGCCGATCTATTTATTTACTTATTTATTTATTTTACGTCAAAAAAACAGTTAAAAACTGCGTATGACGTGCTATGGGGAAAAGTGAATTGTGTGCACATTTTTAAAATTCCATGATCCCTACACTAAGTCATATACTACTTAAATTTTGAATTTTGAAAGGGAGAAAAAAAACTCCCATGTAATAAAATCTATTTTCAAGGATAAATAAGCAATAAATTTTGAATTTTGAAAGGGAGAAAAAAACAAACAAAAAAACTCCCGTGTAATAAAATCTATTTTCAAGGATAAATAAGCAATAAATTTTCGCTCTTATTACTTCCTGCCGCGACAACATGGAAACGATAATTTGAATAATTGTATTTCCCACTGAATTCTAGAAGACGTGCACAGAAAATGAAGTTACATTTAGATCTACCTGTCGGCTAGCGAAGTTTTCTCTAACCAGGAAACTCCCACCAGCAGGGACCGCTTAGAGGAACCGGCTGTTACAATTATCCTCAGACAGCAGTTGAATATGAGCCAGCTTGTGACGAAACTCCTGCAACCTGCGTGTCACGAACCATAAGACCTTCCGGTCAGAGGCAGTGCAGCGATATCAGTTGATGCGCTGAACCGGCCTCGATCTTTGGACGTCACCCTCTCTCTCTCGCCCATTTTTGCTGCCTGCCGCTCTCTCTCTCTCTCTCTCTCTCTCTCTCTCTCTTTCTTTCTCTCTCGGCGCCACCGCTCTGCAACGGAGCCGCTTTAGGGCGGCGCCCTTAATGGGCGGCCGGCGGACCAGCCGGACCTTCAGGGAGATTACGCCCTTTCCGACAGCTGTAATCACGCTGCATGGTAATTGCATTAGGAAGAAGTGGCATGCTTTAATAGTAAAGCGCTTCCCGAAACCTCCAAAGGGATTTCGTTATTAAACAAGTAATTTACATGGTAAGTTACCGGACGCTGCAAAATAGACGCGGGAGATCGGCCGCCGACCGCAGAGCGCTTCGCAGCCGCTCCGAAGCCGAGTGAATTATTTCCCGCCGCGGCGCCGTCGGTCGCCGCAGCTGCGCCTCTCATGAAGCAACTCACTCGAACCTAAAGATAATTAATTGAATTAAACATCAAAGGCTGGCGGTGGGTTATGATATTAGTACCTTTCACATCATGAAAACTACGCCAACTGAAATATGACCCGTGCTTTATTACGCGTATGAGTGCCAAGTGAAGCTAAATCCTCGCTGTTGTGTGGTATGATATAGAACTGTAGCGGTATAGTGCGTTGGACTGCTAGTGCTCTTTGTGAAGAATAATCAAATTTCAATTATTAATCTTTAATGATGCAGTTCATTAGGTGGTTCATGAAATATGAAAGTAATATTTCATGTGAGGATTATTAAGAGAATTCGAATAAATTTTCCGTCGGCATGGTATTTCGTAAAAATTACCCTACCCCCTGTCTTACACCTGAGGAAAATTAATGTGTGCTCACCTAAGCTTTTTGGGAATATTTCGAAGGTGAGGAAATCTTTCCACGCGTATTAAACGTTTCTTAAAATCCATAAAATGCCCAACTACATGCTTATTCATTGATTTAAATATGCCCTTTAGCTTTGGGTAATTGCAGATCAGAATTGTTACTGGACGTTTGCCGATGAGTATGCAATAATTCACCTGTTCATAGCAACGGTGAATGTCGCGGACATGGCAGAAGAGGGCGGTCTGGAGTCAAGTCAGATGGAACACGGTGATGCACTTCCTCTGACCGCGAGGTCCTAGGTTCGAGACCTGACTGTGTCAGGATTTTCGATCCTAGCTATCTAGCTAGGCCGAATTGAGCCGCTGACTGGAGGAGAATTCTAGCGGCTGGCTGCTCTGATCGGTCGTTTTCCGTGGTTTCTCCGATTAACATCAGGCGAATGCTGGAGCAGTACCCTAAGAAACGGGCCACGTACAGCGCGCTATTTTCCCTTTCCCTACCTTGACCTACCCTTACCACCTAGTTACACACACTCTCACATGCAATCCACTACGACACATGTCGAGAGATCAGTTGGTAACTTCGAGCCTGTCTCGGCTGGGACGGTGCCCCGCTGGTGGGAGATACCTGGTGGGGAGAATACTCGCAAGCAGACGTATGCGGGCGCCGGATCTAGCCAGCCAGCGGGGGAAGATCTCTGCTACCTCCCACGATTAACACATGCTCTACACTTATGGTTCGAATGATCTTAGCAGTTAACACGCCAGTAATCACTGTTCAATCAACCAAATAGTGAAATAGCCTACGAGTTGACAGGGTAAAGGGAATTCTTGGCGGTTATCTTGGCAAAAACAATTTTATAATATATTGTAGGTCATGAAAGAAAGACATAATACAGTTGTTAGGTGACGATATATCTCTACATTAATGTGTAAGTTATACACTCACACGCATAGGCCCACGTGTGGCATCTACAGTCCTTCGATGTCCTCGCTCAAAGAATCCACTGCAGGTAGCCAAAGATATGAAAGCCGTCAAATACTCTCAGCCTCTCCACCAGAGTTCTGGCCTCACCTCTCATTGCGGTAACTCAGCTCTTCACGCCTAGTACCAGAAACTGTGAATTCACACTGCAAACTGATTAACCACCTGATAGGAATGAAAATGGCGTACAAGCGCGTGGATGTTTGTGATATAAATGTATTTGTGGAGAAATAAACGTAAAGTTGATGTATCTTAGTCTTTTTTCTAACCAGATAATTCAGAATATATTGAAAATATATTAAAGTCAGTAGTAACTCTCGGTTGAGGTAACTCGCGCATTCAAAAAAAATAAAATGGTGATGTTACTACTTCATTAACATTTGTCGTAAAATAGGATTTCAACTACAACAGCTTTTAGATAGTTTGCTCCATCCCTTCTAACTAGTGTAGTCCCAAGTAATTCTTCACATAATTCCTTTGTAATATATCCTCACTAGTCACTACTATGATTTACACCAACTAAATATTCACTTTAATACTTACTATCTCAGTTCAATAACTATTCTAAAGATTCTAATTTTGAAGTAAAATAATAATGTATAGTTCATTACTAGAATATTAACAAACACATTTATAAAAACGTAAACTCTTAATAAATAATTGTGGTACATACGTGGTGCAACAAAGATGGACTTGGTCGAATGTATCTTAAAAATTTCCAACTTAAAAACGGTCTACACTTCTGTCATTTTCTTCGGCGCATCACTGATTATTTACGCTTATCCCTTATCTTACGCTTACCTTCTGATGTATTTTGTCAGCTATAAATTGTATCTTTTTTCGAACGAACTTTTTCTTTTAAACTTATTGCGTTTATAAATTTTAAATCCTAAAATTAATTTCCGTAACTTTTAAAAATGTCTTCAATTAAAAGAAACTCATGTGGTAACTTGCAAAACTCGTAATTGCAAGGTACGAGGAGAACATACACTCGCAATATACTGATTGTAGTCTTAATACATACTTCTATTTAATTCGACACAACTTTTGGGCCAGAGAGTCCAGTGAACGAGAAATCTGCAGGATCGTTGTTTTGCGGGTTGCGTTTACAAGTTGTGCTCTTATGGTAGTACAGCTCTCGGGTTTGGAATTTTAACTCCATCTAAAACATACAATTTTAAATAAAAATTAACAGTCAACTTAGCTTGGTAATACTTAGTAGAAAAGCTTAGATTGATATTGCTTAATAACTATTGGCTCCAAATTCCAACTAAAGGATGATTCATTAAGTCTGTCAAATAATCAATAAAAAATTAAAGAAACAAAAGCATGAAAAGTGAGAGTAAGTTCCTTACATAAAAGTGAATGTATGTGTGTATGTTCCTCAAAGACTACTAAATCACTGGAGCGATTCCTCTCAAATTTGTCCCCAGTTCTTTTTAGCAGGCGAGAAAAACGCTGGGAAGATGTATTTGAATATGTTACTTCATAATGAGTGTTTTAAACAAATCTTTTTAATGCAACCCACATTAACGCTAAGTGGCATTTTTCTCGGCCAGGCGGAGTCAGGTTGAGCGCCGGGCGGGGCAGAAAGAGTCGGGGGAGCAGACGTTCATTGGAACGGCGGAAATGAATGCTCTTAGTATTCACTCAGCTAGTTTACTCTACGCTTAGAGTTTAATTTTAAAGATCTGGAGATACTTTGAAGATCTCTTTGCAATACAAGTCACATGAAATTTTATGTCATCACTACCCCGGTAGAATAATGTTATGTTATATATATATATATATATATATATATATATATATATATATATATATATATATATATATAACAAGACTAGCGTTGTTTAAAGGGATTCTTGCATGTTTATTTAATTTGATTAATAAAATATGTAATTTTACAGCATAGTATTTGTCAAATGAGGAGCAAACATTCAAAACGTGACACGTCCACTACACACTTTTCCCTTAAAACTGAAAAATATAGCACAAATTTTATACTTTGCAACATATTAAACTCAACGAATAGAGTGCTATTTAGTGTATTACAAGACATGTCATGTGGTTTCTTTCTGAAAATAAAAATCTAGGTAAAAAACTGAACTCAATTTTTCCCAAATAGTCATGCCACCTTTTGAATGTTTGTTCCTCAAATATATTACCTAAAATTTGAAACACATATCTCTTGTGCAAATGATCGTAAAAGTACTTGTGATGGAGCGGGTAGTCATTGCTTTGCAAGCAACAGAAATGGCTAAGAAAAACGAAAATTTCAAGCCGTGATAAAAAACAAACAAAAAGAAGTGAATATAAAAATGCCCAGTGCGGATTATTCTGTAATACTCTGCATTATCAGTGTGGAAGGTAGGCTACTTTACATTACTAAGCCCTGAAAAGCATATATTCGGAGTGGGAAGAAAAAAATTAAAATATTGTAAATATTTACGAAATTAATTAGCTGTAAATGAATTTACAAATTAATATAAATCTCAAAACGTCGTAGTATACCGTATCATTAAAGCATCTTTCTTTTGCTGAACCTTTATAAAATGTGTCTTGATAGGGTTTTATCTTTTATTTGTTTGCCGGAACTCTTCGAAGATCAGTGATTCTCATGCTAGGATCTCTCACACAGTGCGTCAACTTCTCTCTCTGGAGAACAAATGAGAGGCAAACTTCGATGGAGGAATTATAGTTGCCCTCAATTATAAGCAGACGCAAAAAATGCAGTTAGCGAAATAAACCCACCAGTAGTGAGAAGAATTATACGAGTATCCCACGACTAAATGTGTATTTCGTGCATATGAAGTTTTATCAGAATGAAATTTTCACTGAATGTTTTTTCTTTGAATTTACAGATAAAAAACATATTGAAAATTTGAGTGGAACTTCTATAGTTTCATTCCGCGAAAATATGAAACCATACAGTTGAATATTTTGTTCGTATGTTAACTCGATATTGCCTTTTTTAATTCTTTTATTGGTTGGGAAATATTTGGACTTGATGAAAAAATGTAATATCTCAAGACCAATATTTAATTAAAATAATCAGATTCATTCTATATATCTATTATTTACGCGAATTATATTTTCTGAGACAAATAATTTAAAATAAATAAAAGAATTTCATATTGTCAACGAATAGAAATGATGTTTCGGAGGAAACAGTCAGTATACCTGGATGCCAGAACAAAAATTCACTTTCAATGCTTTTATATTACTTGGTAAATTAAAATTAACACTCTGCTTCTAGTTGATAAGACGTATAAAATTTCAATGGATGAAAAAAATCTATTTTACTTTCTGGATACGAAAGAGGATGAAGCGGGAACAGACACTTTTGCATTTCCTGGTACATATGACTATATAGTTAACTTAATAATGTTTGCTACAGAGAGTTCTTGTTGTCTGAGAAATAATGTATCCTGAATTCGGTTATTTTAATACAATATAGTTATTTAATTATAAACTGTCATTAAATTAAAGTCAGCGAAGATCTGAATTTGCCTTTAATTCATTTATTCTAATTGTGTACGTCTTTTACATGATAACAATAACTCACTTACGCGGATTACTGTTGCCATAATGAGACATAAAATTGTATGAAGACGATTTCATAAAAGACTATGAATTTCACGACAAAACACGATATCAAGATAACAGATTGTAATTGCAGAGAGTTTGTCACCCTGTTGGATGTGTGTGTAAATAACAATCTTTCAAGTCTTGATGATATTGTAAGGTTATTATGTACTAGAAATAAAAAAAACAGATTCAAGAGGAAACATTTCTGGCAATGTGGGAATATTAGTTTTTCGTTTCCAGATACGCAAGCCTGTTGTAACGATCTATAATGAATCTTTTTTTTCACGGTTTTACATCATCTATTTCCGGGCAAGTAGAAAGCGTGAGAATTTCGTCCATCATCAACATAACACTGTCAGTTATTCGCGCTTTCGTATTGTGGTATTCCTCTTCTCCTCTTGCTTCTCTTTGACCCCCCTAAAAGTTTACTTACACACACACACACACACACAGTGGTGGATTAATCAAAAGGCATTATCAGACTATTGTCTAGAGCCCCCGACGGGCAGGTCCCCGACGACATGAAACATTTAAAAACAATTATAATTAAATGAATCAAATGCTTTATTTTTGTAACCTTGTATTAATTTTCGAAACATTTTGATCTCATAAATATAACTATAAAATTCAATGACAGTATATAAAGAAAATGACAGCGTAAAAGTGAGTACATTTTAAATCGTCAAATATCTATATATTACTTTCTCGCTCTCGCTACCGCAGAAAAGAGAAAGAGACCTCTCAATCGTCCTTGGAAAAGAACTAGCGGTAAAAAAATAAGCCGCCATTGACTTTGCAGTCAACAGAACCAAACAAAAAAACAGAAGTTCGCAATTGTCAAAGAAAATCTCTACTCAAGGATGCTGTAATATAAGATCCCAGGTTCGCGGGTACTTCACGCCATTGTGACGTAGTTAAATTTTTCTTTTCGCCCAAATGACTTAATCTCAGTCACCTTTCCAAAATTGTTAATAAGTTAGTACCCTTCCTGAGCAACCTTAGAAATTATAAATGAATGTCGGCTTGTTATTGTTTATTGAATTAAATAATGTAAATATAAGAAAATAATGTAATTATGCACGTCCTTGAAAGACATTTGTGTGCCAAACAATAATAAATATTTTTAAATAACTCATTACACTCATCTGATTTCTTCCGTCAGGTATAGCCGGTCGGTGCGCGTTCAACAATACTTTGTGCTTGTTCTGCGGGGGCCACGGAATACTAGCAATGGACTTCGTTCGCAGAGCCATTCATTTAAAAATAGTCGCTGAGTTAGGAAGTATATTAATGACTGGATTTTGCTAAGGAAAAATATAAACATGCGGAGCGTGTATCATCACACAACGAGTATCATTACAATATGTACACATACCTCCCCATCATAAAACTTTGCTCTATGAATATTTTATTTGTTACTGTACCATCAGCAAAAAAATAGTAAAAGGCAGCCGGGTTCTATGTTTGGAGGTATTAACAGTATAAAAGAAGAAAGAAAAAATGAGGTCAAAACCCTTCACCCTCACCTTCAATAAATATCACATTTCATCAAAAATAGAACCACGTGCCTTCTGGCAATTTTTTATGAGATCGTCCATTAAGGTTATCACTGCGAGGGCAAAAAATCCAATTAGAGGCGGATATCCTTTTGTCATCTGCTGCCAATCGCTAAAGAAAGAACTTAACACCGATGCGATGGGAAAGAACACGGGAGGCGCCTGGAAGGCTGCGGCAAACGAGGAAGCAGCGATCGGCCCCTCTGCTCGCGGCGGGTGGTGGTGGGTGGGGTGGGGGGAGGAGGGGGCAGGGCGGGTCCGAGGCGCCACGCGACGACCACAACGGCCTCTGACGGCCGCAATCGATTCGTCAAAATGGGGCGGCGGACCCACCGGTTGAGCCTGACGCAGGTCGCAAACGTGCTGCGGGTTCGCGCAGGGATGTTAATGAGGAAGTAGACGCTCTGTCGGCGTCCTTGTTTAGCAAGACGTTCAGGTTCATTGCGGTCGTTGAGGAGCCCGAGATACGACAATTGTCTGTGGGGGAATTTCAATCGAGACTTTGCTGACGGATAAGAAATAAAGGTGACGTTCATGATAATGGTATCAAATGGAGTTGGCGGTGGCAGTGGTGATGGTGGCGTTACTGGAGGCGACTGTGACGATCATTAAATGTTATAATTGCAAACACTTCATAAAATGGTCACAAAATTAACATGCAAAGCACATATCATAAACATAGTAAACAAAACATACTAAAAAATTATAAAACTCTATCCCTTATTAAATCATATATCTTCACTTAGCATTGAATGAGGTAAAATAATCTATAAATCAGTAATCAGACTCACACTAACCTACGTAAGCCCAGTTTGGATAAAAGCAGCCCATAGCCACATTAAGAAACTTCAAATAATACAAAATAAATGCCTCAGAAAAATTACTAAAGCTCCATGATTCATGAGTAATGAGCAATTACATAGAGAATTAAAAATAGAATCAATTCAGAACTGCATTATCAAAATTTCAAAACACTTTTATAATACACTTCTAGAATCCCCAGCTACAGCAACTTACAATCTAGGGAAGAAGTACAGTCAACCACAGAGAATCCACCCACGCTATCCTAAGGACATTTTCAAGCCTCCTTAAATATCAGAAAATATAATCTTTCTCTCTCTCTCTCTCTCTCTCTCTCTCTCTCTCTCTCACTCACTCACTCACTCACTCACTCACTCACTCACTCACTCACTCACTCACTCACTCACTCACTCACTCACTCACACACACACACACACACACACACACACACACAATATAAATTACCATGCTCTTTTTTATTTTTATTATATTGACATTTAGATCTGAGGATGGTTCATCCAATAGTTAATGAAATCATGTATGAACACCCTTGAAAGGCAGAAATGACGAAAAAGAAGTAATAAAATTAAAAAAATAAAATGGTGTTGGGTGATGGAGATATGAAAACATTACGGCTGAAATGATGTTGTATAGCGGATGTTGGTTTCAATAGTGATCATCAGGTAGTGATGTCATTGATTTTGTTGCTGTTCCTTTTATTACCACCAGAATATCTTGACTCACTCTGCCGGCCAAGGGGGGCCATTTTCAATTTTACTTCAATATTTTTTTCAAAGGGTTAATTTTATTTTCTGCCTATTGTAAAATGTTTTATTTAGCTATCAATTTATTTAAGGACTGTTATTCAAGGACTAATGCAGCAAACATTTTTGCATTAATATAGTAGTTTGCAGAAGTCACAACGGCATGAGATTCTTGAACATCGCAAGATCGATAAAATAGACTGACCAGTCTTGGTAACTTAATATTTGGCCCGCAATTCTTGAAAAAATGAATTAAACAATTTCATTTAGGTAATATTAATATTTTGCCTCAAATCTTTATTCTAAATAAACTAAATATTTTTATGATGTCTTAATAAAACGTTTTTTGCAAAGATTATCTTTCCCAATACATTGTTCTTCTTCCTTCGTTCATTCATTAGATTGGAAATCCTTAAAAGAATACAGGTTTTATAAATACTATTATAAATAATGTCGTTAATTTCATTAGCGCCAAGAGAACACTTGGCATTGCAAAACATTTCTTCTTAAGAACTAAACTGTTAAACTGAAATACGTGGGAAGAACACAGTTTTGGTGATCAACTTCTTAAATGCCAAAGCTTTGAAAACCAAGTAACATGAAGTTAAATTATGCGTGAACAAATCGGGGTGTAACGTGAACGTTATGATCATAATGGAACGAAGTAAAAAAGAGATTTAATCTGACCATTAATTTTATTGAGAGAGCGCACCCGGCTGCACATTGTGCTTCGAGGCCTTTTTGTGGTTGGCAACAGTTCCTGGAGAGCTCAGCCGCAGCCCTCGCTCAACCACACAAGATTCGATTCGCACTCGTTTTTTCCAATCCGTTTATTCATATCTATTTTTCCAAAACTGTTTGAAAATTTGATTTGAGGACTGATTCAAATTCTGTTTTTTCAATTTTAATGTCTATTGGCAATTCTTCCTATTTTTTTTGCAAACCACGTTGTCCGAAAGGCAATTTTCCTGTTGACATTTCTTTCTTTTGTTCTTTCATTCTGTATTCCCTAACAATACGTTTTCAAAAACCGTAGTTAACAACAGACAAACCTGAAGCTGAAAAGTGATGAAATGCTTAAAGTGTCTGAAAGTCCATAGGTCCCTCCGCCCAGATATTCTGAATATTTCATCGACTATATGTGGATCTTAGCTTCCTAAACGAGAATATTTAATGAGAAAACGACAAGTGACATTCTCACAAGGTCCTATTGCAGTGAAAATCTAATGAAATTATCAGTGTTAGAATACAATGAGTGGTGGCAAGTTTCTTTTGTATGATTTTTTTTATCAAAGAGGAGACCTGAAACTAGAGGTTTTTTCATCTCAGAAATAAGAATCTACAATTTGGTTTGTAATCTCTTTTTCAACTAAGACGTATTTTGTTTGCTCTGCTTGACGATAAATATATTTGTGATTCAAATATGTGAACACATGACTCAAGATGTAAGAGATGTATGTTTTCTTACTGCCTGTATGATTTATCAAGACTCATCTGAAGCAGTAAGATCAAACTGTATCAAGAGAGATGAAATTCAATTCATCATTAACAATAATATCTCATTTTGACATAGAAATCATTATTTTTTACACAGCCATTAGTAAAACCGGTTCTTTCCAGAGAAGCATATTTTGCTAAAGGTACAATTTTTAGCATATTGCTAGAAGATGCTCAAGCGTCCACATAAATCTGTAAATGCAGCAAAGAAAAACAGAATACTTTTGTGTGACTGCGTCAGCTACTACTGACCTTCATGTATCGTTAAGAGATTTGTATACTTGAATAAAAATAAAATTAACGTCAGTAAGGCTATCTAAAAACTCGTAGTACATTATGATACGATGATGTAATGAAGGGAATTAATACATGAGTGTGATGTTATGATACGAACGAGTATCGTAAACTTCACGCGATTGCACGTATTAATACCCATTACATCGAGTTTCATACGGTACTTTTCTACTAATTTTATATGTTAAACTTTCTCAATGAATCGTTTCGTGGCAGTTGACATGCAGGATTCAGCCAAGGCACCTAGCGGATAGCAATCCTACCTGCCGCAAGTGGCTTTGGTTCACCAATATGAGAAAATACAAAAGTTGTGGCAGATCACCATTTTCGCTTTTTCTCTTATTTCTGGAAGTTCCAACTCCTCCTCTAATTGACTAGATATTTTCAACTAACGAATTGGCTGGTTTTAAAGGACGAACACATGGCAGCAACATATAACACACAATAACTTGCGTTCTGATCTTTAACGTCAGTCAAATGTTCCCTCTACCACTACCACTGGCTAGTCAAATAGGATCAAAATGAAATTGCGGTCCAATTTATATTAAATAATATTCTACATAAAAATGACTGATAATAGAAGAAATTAAAACTGATAAACATAATATAACATTAAATGCAATTTTAATGTACACAATCGAACAAAGCATTTACTAGAACGATTCTCAATGATTAATGAAGTGTCAATACTTGGTTTGTGATTGGTCAAGAACCTGTATCGTAATGAGTATCATTATGCTATGGATTGCAGCCACCAAATGACAGAATTATACGATGTGAGTAGAAAAGAATAGTTTATGACACACGTGGTAAATGTGATTTCATTTTGCTCGTAGGATCCCGGCTTATCGACCTCGTGTCGCAACATTCCTTCTCACAAAATAAAATTTCACTTGTTACACTCGTATCATCAATAATTATTTTTCACACAGAGCACAATTTAAAAGAAATAGAGTTATTCATTGTTGAATACTTGTGGAATTGTGAAAATTAATTTGATAATTATTAATTGTGAATTAAAGTTTGGGGCAAATGGGTCATGCAACGGATTCATAAAATCCAAAAGAGAACCCTCACCCCTCGCCATAAATAAATGAAGGCAGACGGAGCGTGGTGATGGGAGCAGCGGGGGAAGAGTGGGGGCGGTGTTGCTGATCCCTGACGTGTTGTCTCCGCCTCGCGCCGCCGATCGGTGTCTGTCGGAGGCGCGGTGAAGGCGGCGTGGCCGGGAGGTTATTGATCCCGCGACAATCAATCGCGGACGTGGCGTCCTCAAACGCCTGTGACGGCGGCGGCAGCAGGTGGGGGGATGGCGGGGTGTGGGGTAGGGGTGGGGGTGGGGGCGGCTTCGGGGTCAGTGGTGGCGACGGCGTCGGTGGCCGTCGTTGACTTGGGTGCCTTTGTGACGCGGATGGGCGGGTGAGCCCGGAGAAGAAAGGGCCCCGACACAACAGCGCGCGCAAGATTATACCTCGCACGGCGCCCCGCCCACGCGCCCGCGTCAACTGGAATGCTGCGCCAATGCTAAAAACGCACTAGCCTCCGCCTTATACAAGTTAATTCCGGACATTTCCAGAATGCTTACAAACACATACTTGTAGTCCTTTTTACAAAATATAATTACTTTTTCTGTTTATGAGCAAATAGTGATGTATTTTAGGACGTGTAGAAATTATTAAGTGATTGCATTCATACTTTATTTACTGTATTGAAAAATAATTAATTTTGTGCTTTAATTGTTACTTGTCATCGGATTACCATCTACTAGCAACAAATAAGTATCATTACAGTTATCATAGTCAAATACACTAGGGATAAAATTTAGAAAATAAGTTAGAATAATCGATAAAGAAAGATGGACGATAGAATGGGAGGGGAATGAAAAAAGTGTGCCGATTGAAGGTTATACATTATCAACATGTTCCTCGATTCTTCCATGTTTCACTTCACACGTACTACGGTTTACTTTATCGTATACATACGTATATACAGGAGTGATATACGTAGTATAGAGAAAGTTATGTAATGCTCCGGAAAATCGATTTCGAGATTTCAACGGAAATACACATTTTGGAGTCTCCTGACAGCTCCAAATTTTTTCTTTAAATTTTTGGTAGGGATAGTACCAAATGCATACTATCCGAGGACATAAACACAATATTGCTCTATTCTTTTGTTGTTTCAAAAATTACAAAAATTTAATTTTTTTAGTCTCTCAAGTTGGAAACATTTACACTAGGCGCGATGTCTTCACTTTATTAGATTTACGAGTACATGCGCTTTAAATAATGTCAAATAAAGTTTCTCGAAAACTAAACAGTTTTCTGTAAAAATAAGCTCCAATTAACGCATATTCAGAAACGCTCAAACGCCATTTTCTCAAAAACGGCTCCAAGTTTGTTGTTAAAATTTTTCAAATGTATAGTGCTAATTACACTGTTTAGTATGACGTAAAGTTCAATTTGCAGTACTTTTTTCTTCAAAAATTACTAAAATGTAATTTTTTTGAAATATCTCTCATGTTATTAATTTGCACATTTCCATCGATTACATCGTATACATTACTGCATTTGTTAGTGTAAGTTCTTCAAATGACTTAAATGAAATTTTTCAAGAACTCAATAGATTCCTGTGGAAAAGAGCTTCGAATTTCTCTTCTACAGTAATGCTTAATTGCCATTTTCTTAAAAACGGCTTCACATTTTTCAGTGAAAATTGCCATTTAGAACGATGTTATAGCCTTCTTTAATATTCTTAAAATTACGTTGTAGTATTTGTAAACCGAAGATGCGAAAATTTCAAAACAAATTTCTTTGGCCGCAATAGATGGAAGCAGGCAAGAAGGAGTGACATGACTGTACAGTACCAGTTCTCACCAAGGAAATTCGAAAACTTTACTACGAGAAAGTCTGGCCCTTCTTTAGCACCTCTAGTTGTTGGATGTTGACATGATGTTATATTTTTTTTCAGTCGTCTTCGCGATGAAATGGATCACGCAGAATGTTTTCGCCAATCTTGACAATTTCTCGTCAACGTTCTTCAATCTATATTTTTTTTGTAACCAGTCGCTGTCTTGTTTAATTTAATTAATATTAGCATCGGAATACTCTTATTTGCATCAACCTTTTGATTACGATTACGTTACAATACATTTTCTCATGGCCTTCTGTCTCTTATTTTCATCAATTTTACTTCTTTAACCACAGTTAGTAATCAAAACCCATCAATATCTCTCCCTCTCTACGTTTATTATTTCTTTGCTCTTTGTTTCTTCACTGCTATTTAGTTTTCTTTATTTGATTCTTCTGAATTTGTTTATTATTTCCCTAAATTTCGAAGAATTTCGCCTTAGCATCAAAAATAAAATGTTTTGCTCATTTCCATCTGGTTGAATAAGATAATGTTGTTGAAAGTGTAATTTGGATACTCTGGAAATGTTTAGACAGTATGATTAGGTTTTTGTATTTACGGCATGGCGTATTTATAGATAACTAGCTGACCCGGTGAACTCTGTTCCGCCTTAACAGCCGGTCCCATCTTTTACTCGCGTCGCACTCACTGTGAGAAACTGTACTATCCTTGTTGCACTCGTGATAATGAAGCAATTGCAGATTTGTTTTTCTCTCAAGCAAAAAAGAATTAAAAAAAAAAAAACACTTCTGCACAGAAAACTTAGGCGAAAAGGCGCGAAAACATACGAAAACGCGTGAAAACGTGCGAAAACGCATGAAAACGTGCGAAAACCCTCGAAAAGGTGCGAAAACCCGCGAAATCACGCGAAAACGTGCGAAATCACGGGAAAACATGCCAAATCACGCAAAAACGTGCGTAAACGTGCAAAAACGTGCGTTCTCACACAGGAATGCTGTCGAACGGGATAAACAGTACCCAGTACATGTCCGTCTCCTGGCTCTAAGCTTCCTGCTCACCAAATCGGTACAGCCGTTCTTGAATTATAAATAGTGTAACTAACACGATTATATATAGATATAACGGCGAACGAAAGGCGGCTATCATTATCGCCTTCTGTTATCAGTGCGGCGTTACAACAATGGGTTACAACAGGCAACAATGACCGCTAACGTGCGAAATCACGCGAAAACGTGCGAAAACGTGCAAAAACGTGCGTTCTCACACAGGAACGCTGTCGAACGGGATAAACAGTATCCTATGTCCATCTCCTGGCTCTAAGCTTCCTGCTCACCAATTTTCAGCCAAATCGGTACAGCCGTTCTTGAGTTATAAATAGTGTAACTAACACGACTCTCTTTTATATATATACTAGCTGACTCGGCGAACTCTGTTGCGCCTTAACAGCCGGTCCCATCTTTTTCTCGCACTCACTGTGAGAAACTGTACTATCCTTGTTGCACTCGTGATAAAAAAGCAATTGCAGATTTGTGGTTTTTTCTGAAACCAAGAAGAACTTAAAATAAAACGCTCTGATATTAAATAGATAATTAAAAATCTATTAAGTAGCAGAGCGTTTTTTTTGGAATTGATTTTTGTTTAAGAGAGATAAACGAAGCTGTAATCATAGGGACCGGCTGTTAAAGGCAATAAATAAGCAGATTTTGGAATTTATTAAGTTAAATTGTTTATTAGAAAATACAAATAAAAAATTAAGTAGATTAATCATTCATTATTGTTCCTGTATTTTGGTGCACTCTTCAGTTAAGTACCTTCACGGGAAAACATGCAAAATCACGCGAAAACGTGCGAAAACGTGCGTTCTCACACAGGAACGCTGTCGAACGGGATAAACAGTATCGTATGTCCGTCTCCTGGCTCTATGCTTCCTGCTCACCAATTTTCAGCCAAATCGGTACAGCCGTTCTTGAGTTATAAATAGTGTAACTAACACGACTCTCTTTTATATATATATATACTAGCTGACTCGGCGAACTCTGTTGCGCCTTAACAGCCGGTCCCATCTTTTTCTCGCACTCACTGTGAGAAACTGTACTATCCCTTGTTGCACTCGTGATAAAAAGAAGCAATTGCAGATTTGTGGTTTTTTCTGAAACCAAGAAGAACTTAAAATAAACGCTCTGATATTAAATAGATAATTAAAAAATCTATTACGCAGCAGAGCGTTTTTTTAATTGATTTTTGTTTAAGAGAGAAATACAAAGCTGTAATCATAGGGACCGGCTGTTAAAGGCAATAAAAAAGCAGATTTTGGAATTTATTAAGTTAAATTGTTTATTAGAAAATACAAATAAAAAATTAAGTAGATTAATCATTCATTATTGTTCCTGTATTTTGGTGCACTCTTCAGTTAAGTACCTTCACGGGAAAACATGCAAAATCACGCGAAAACGTGCGAAAACGTGCGTTCTCACACAGGAACGCTGTCGAACGGGATAAACAGTATCGTATGTCCGTCTCCTGGCTCTATGCTTCCTGCTCACCAATTTTCAGCCAAATCGGTACAGCCGTTCTTGAGTTATAAATAGTGTAACTAACACGACTCTCTTTTATATATATACTAGCTGACTCGGCGAACTCTGTTGCGCCTTAACAGCCGGTCCCATCTTTTTCTCGCACTCACTGTGAGAAACTGTACTATCCTTGTTGCACTCGTGATAATAAAGCAATTGCAGATTTGTGTTTTTCTCTCAAACAAAGAAGAACTTAAAATAAAACGCTCTGATATTAAATAGATAATTAAAAATCTATTACATAGCAGAGCGTTTTTTTGGAATTGATTTTTGTTTAAGAGAGAAATACAAAGCTGTAATCATAGGGACCGGCTGTTAAAGGCAATAAATAAGCAGATTTTTGAATTTATTAAGTTAAATTGTTTATTAGAAAATACAAATAAAAAATTAAGTAGATTAATCATTCATTATTGTTCCTGTATTTTGGTGCATAGGTTGCACTCTTCAGTTAAGTACCTTCACGCGAAAACATGCGAAATCACGCGAAAACGTGCGAAAACGTGCGAAAACGTGCGAAAACGTGCGTTCTCACACAGGAACGCTGTCGAACGGGATAAACAGTATCCTATATCAGTCTCCTGGCTCTATGCTTCCTGCTCACCAATTTTCAGCCAAATCGGTACAGCCGTTCTTGAGTTATAAATAGTGTAACTAACACGACTTTCTTTTATATATATAGACTAGCTGACCCGGCGAACTCTGTTCCGCCTTAACAGCCGGTCCCATCTTTCTCTCGCACTCACTGTGAGAAACTGTACTATCCTTGTTGCACT